>JAYMSZ010002990.1:0-11191 GCA_036897665.1 Pelargonium citronellum
CGGATTTGGATATGAAAATGGGAAAATATATTCTGGAATCCAGTTGTGCTTTACTTTGGATTTATTGCCGAAGTTATTAAGTTTTCATTTTTACACTTTATTGTTAATCATTGACTTGTACCTCATGCTTGTTTTAAGGATTGTTGGTCGAAATAGAACTTGTCTTCATATCATGCTAAATGTGCAGAGAAGATGGCTCATCGGAGGTACAGCTAGGCCAGACACATGTTATGGGATTTGTGTCTGCCCAACTAGTTCAACCTTATCGAGACCGGCCCAATGAAGGGTCACTTTCTTTTTTTACTGAGTTCTCGCCAATGGCTGATCCTTCATTTGAGCCAGGACGTCCAGGAGAATCTGCTGTGGAGTTGGGGCGCATAATAGATCGTGGTCTGAGGTGAGTAATACATATTCTCCAATTTCTCATCTAAACCAGACCTTATCTCATTACTTTTTTTAGAATTAGGCTACTTGACATTTTATGTCAAAGCTGTTCTCCGGAAGAATTTGGTTTCTTGGTTCCTCGAAGATCTCCAGGCATTTCAAAGATTCTGAATGTTGAAATATGCCCCAGACTATCAATTCTTATATTGTGTTAATGATGATAAGAATATCATAGGATGTGTAGAGGATATGAGCTTCCATAAGCTTTGTGGAGAAATAAAACTTTCGAACCATTTTGTTGAAAGTAATTGTATTCGGGTTAATGATCTTTCAGGGAAAGCAGGGCAGTTGATACAGAATCACTTTGTGTTCTTGCTGGGAAGTTAGTATGGGCTGTTCGCATTGATCTTCACATTTTAGATAATGGGGGGTAAGCAACATGAGTTAGTCCCTCTTGCTGAAGCATAGTTTTTGCTTATCTTAATACACATGTAAACATATGCATTATAATACTTCTTTTTGTTATGAAACCAGAAATCTTGTTGATGCTGCCAATATTGCTGCTTTGGCTGCTCTCATGACTTTCCGGAGGCCTGAATGCACCTTAGCAGGAGAAAATGGCCAGGAAGTCATATTACACCCACCTGAGGTTAGCTCTTCAAACTTCTATGGATGAAAGTCTAATGTATCACTGTTTAATTTTTTATAACATAACTGACTTAAATGAGATTACCATGATTTTGTCATGGCCAGATTTTTAAATGCCTCGATACCTAGGGTTAATCAAGTTGTGGTCTCAAACACACTATTTATCCTCTTAACCATATTCTTCACTCGATCAAAGTGGATTTTGGGATTGCTCATTTTTTCAGTAGTCTAAGGTATTTGCAATTTTAATTGGTCAAACTCTCACGCTCATTTTGTATCTCCAATAAGGGTTTGCAGATATGATGTATACTATCCGTAAAGAAATCAGTCGTACTTACGCTCTTATTGAAGTTTTTTTAATATCAAGTCCATTAGACTATTTCGAAGTATCCCAATTCTCTTCTATAGACGGCTCTCTATTCTGTGATAATTTTGGAGAATGTTCATAGAGTTTGAATTTATAAATTACAATTTGTGACATTTTATTACAGCAAATGTATTTCCTTGCCAATGTACCTGTAAAAACAAATTAATTTAGTAGATGTTTCCTCGTAGGCCATTATGTTGCTCTTTAACATATCTAATAATTCTGTTTTTTAATAGGAGAGAGAGCCACTTCCTTTGATAATACATCATCTTCCGATAGCAGTAACGTTTGCATTTTTCAGAAATGAGAGCACCATGGTAGGCAAATATAATCCTAGATTCTTGTTTCCTTGCTCCCTAAGTAATATGTATTTAACTCCATTGATGGGGCCCTTTTAATGTGAGGAGTCACTATGTAGGTCATAGACCCAACCCACTTTGAAGAGGCTGTTATGGGAGGAAGAATGACTGCTACGCTCAACACAAATGGTGATATTTGTGCTATCCAGAAAGCTGGTGGAGAAGGTGTCCTGCAGAGCGTTATCATGCAATGTTTGCGAATTGCATCAACAAAGGCTGCTGATATTACAACCAAGATAAAAAATGCAGTAAGTTTCTCTTTATGACAATCTTGTGCAATTTATGGACAACTTTAGCTACTGCACTTGTATAATAGTTTACATTTTACTAGGTGTTAAGATACCATTTATGGATGGTTGATAAAAATAAAACTGCAGATAGTTGCAATCGTGTTTTATAAAGTTGTTATAACTGATAAGTGCCTATAATTGTTTATTTTACTGGACCTAATCCCTTTTATATGTATAATTTTGGCATTAAAATTTGGTTTACCGATGCTCAAAGACTCATAATCCTTCATTTATGAATTATATTAACCTAACATTACATCTGTATTGATTTTTTTAAAAAAAAAACATTACATCTGTATTATAATCAATAAGAGATTACTATTTACATTAATCTTAATGGCTGTTTTTCTGCCATTATAAGGGTATGAATAACTCTGATGGCATTGCTTCAATTTTTACCATGCTTCCTCATTAGGAAGTAAGGCAGTATCATAACCTACTGCTTTGAATTGGACCTGTGAGTTGTCAATTTTTATTTATGCACGCATGCTAATGTTGTCTTCCTCATTTCTTTGATGCAAATTAGCTTCATTTATGTCTCTTTTTCCTGCAGCATGCCTCTGGCCTTCATTCTCTTGCTTGACACCTAATACTTTTACCATAAGCTGTTGTAGGTTGAGGCTTACAGTACAGAAAGGCAATTACGGAAAATCAAGCGCCACAATTCATCTATTGCTGTGGATGTTAATTTAGGGGTAAGCCAAAACCAACCTCTTGGTCAGAAGGTAGTCGGTGAATTATCAAGGCAACACATGGAAAGATTGAAACTGGTACCTGAGGAAAGCCATGCCAGTCAAAATAATGACATCAAAGGTGAACTCCAATCATCAGATCAAGGGAAAAGTACTATAAGAGATAGTGGTTCTAAGAGTTTCATAGGAGGACCCTCAACCTGGTATGATTTTATTATTTCCAAATTAGATGGTGTTTGCTTCTATTGTTTCTCTAATAATTATTTGCGTCAGGGTCACAAATTTTGTTTAGTGAATGTTGTGCTTGATTTTAGCTGCTAGAAAATTAGAAAAAAAGTACATTACTACTTGTATGTGTCTAAGGCATAGAAAGTAAAACTTTTGAGCATAAAAGGGACTTTTTGGCTCTTTGTTAGTTATTACAAAGACATGGCATATTGCATGAAATAAAAAATGAGTTCAGAAGTGATGAGTTATCCTATCAACTTATTTTGATTGGAATTATTGATTAGATTAGTGAAATAACCAACTCAGCCAAAGGGAAATGTTACTGAGAAAATTTAATTGGCTAACACTTGAAACTTAAATAAAGGAAATTATCTTTTTATTATGTGAATTTAAAAAATTAGTAAAAAAAAAGTATTTCCCCCTAAAATGTCTAAGCACTATTGTTTTTTTATCATTGACTACAGAAAGGGTTGATACGAGTTTTGAAATTTCCTTGTGAATAACAAACACAAAATTTTTGGAAATTGAGATTGGATGATTCTGAGGAACATGTCTTTGACACTTGCAATGGTGTGCTGATGCATGAAATATATAGCAAGACCTTTCTTTGTATATTTGCTTGGTTTTTCCTTTAAAATTGACAAATTTCGAGACAAAAGAGACAACATTTTTCTATTTTTGAATTTGTTTGTCTAAATTTTATTTTTCTCCTTTTTCTGTTTGTATCTGCTTAGGGATCCTTACTCAAAGGGTGTTGATCCAGATTTGCTGAAAGCTTCCCTAGCTTCACGTGGTACTGACTTCTGTGATTATTTTCATTCTGCATATTGTTACTCTTATTGCTCTAAGTCTATTCTCTTCATCTTTTATATCCTTTTACAATAGCCATTAGAAGTATTTTGAAGCAGTAGGTTATATGACTTCTTTCTATACATAACCTGCTAACCAGTTTTTGTTTTCCCTCTCATTAAGATGCAACTGATAAGGTGGATAATGCTACAACCATCACTTTAAAAAATCTTACTTGCTCCTAAAATTTTCAAGCATATGGTTGAGTGTTGCTTGAGTGAATTGAAATTGGAAAAGACTAATGGTGTGTTTGGGAATCAACATTTCATTTAAAATGCCGGATTTGAGCCAAATGAAGTGTTTGGGAACTTAATAATTTGGAATTGGAATTGAGTCCAATCCAAAAGCATTCAAAACATGCCCTTTAACATGAGATTTCAATTGACGACTCTTACGTTGTCATTTGAAATTCTATGATTTTTTAAACATTATATTTGTATTTGAAATACAACATTTCAAATCCTAAATTTCAAATGATTAATTTGAAATAAATTTATGTTCCCAAACACAATCTTAGCTTATTTAGCTAGATAATAGGAAAATATGCCAAAATATTCTTCTAATAATTATGAAAATAGTTGTTAAGGCACCCAAGTCTGAAACAAATGGCTTCTAAGTTTGAATCTAACTGTTATGGGGCCAGCCACTAAGGCGCTAACTGATCCTGTGGAGCGGGCCATCGAGTAAAGTTATAACTGAAGTTTGGTAGTGAACATTTAACAGTGTTGTGGTTCTCTTGGCAAGTGTGATGTCATTATCTGGTAGATAATTCAAGTACTCAATTTGTATCTTGTATGCTAGTACTGCTAGTTCTAATATTATATTATTTTTTGATTTCTACATGTATATGATGCATTTGCAATAAATAGCTCAAAAGAATATCTGGTATACAATGAATGAAGTGCTTTTAACAATCTCTATGTGCAAATGCTAGTTGTTTTAGAATCCACTTAGTAGAGGGGTGTGCTAACATCCTTCGTTTCATTCAATTTGCAGGAACATTAACATCAGATAGTTCACAGATAGGGTTAACATCTGACAAGGAGTCTTCTGAAGCCAAGCCTGAGAAGCTGCCTGAAGATATTAAATCAACTTCTTCAGTCAAGGAGGTATCTGGAACTGGACAACAGAACAACGGAGAGAAAACTTTGAAAGATGCTGTCAAACCTAAGACCAAGCGGAAAAAGAAGTGATACGCTCCTGATTTGAGTTGATCGAAGTTTTGCATATAGCATCATCTGCTGGCATGTACGTTGTTAACTCCTAAATTTCAGTCTATGTTTGGCATATGGGATATAAGTGATAGATTAACTAGTATCCTCATATGTCCGCTACCCTTGAACTTGCTCAAAATTAAATTTATTAATGAGATAGAAAATATTCAGGATTTGAGTCATCAGTAAGACATAACTAGGCCTGTTAAATTATGTTGTTGATACCTATTTAAACTTTTGTACTTTCACTCACTCATCTATGATAATTTTGATATCGGTTTTATTGCTGGAATAAACTACTATTTTCCCCTTGCATTAATGTGGGTAGACTGGGTTTAACGAGTTAATAAAGTAATAATTGTATTGACCTTTCCAAACAAGATGGGACTGGATTTCATAATGAGTTGTGCATCATCTTTTACATTATATTTATACCTAGACCTGTTTATGTGGCTGTTGTTCCGCGGGCCAAAACCAGCCCATCCGTTTAATTGGGCTAATAATTTTCAACTGATTTGAAAGTGGGTAATTTTTGGCCTGATCCGTTAGGCCCGCGGGCTAAACGGTTTGAACCGCGCCCGCAGGCCATCCTTGGGCTACTCATTGTTAAATTAAATGAATAATAAAAAAACACAAAAACAAAAACAATCGATCCTCTGTTCTCTCTCGCACGGAACAATGAGGCAAACACCAGACAACCGACAATCTCTTGTTCCACCGGCAACCTCTCTTGGCATTGACGATGGACTCAGCCGGCGTTAGCAACTCTTCTTAGCCTCCTCTTCCTTCAGTCTCTAGTTCAATGTAAGTGCAATTAATTTTAGTTGTTTCAATTTTGATTATTAAGGTTTCAAATAGTTTGGATTTCAATTTTGTTTTGGGTCTTGTGATGTGTTTTGCTTATTTTGCAATGAATTTAGTGTTTTTGTGTGATGAATTTGTAGCACTGGCAGTTGAGACTGAATTTGGGCTTTGTTTACTGGAATACCGGTTAATATGTGTTTTATTTATGCTGGTATGCTTGCTCAAGTGTGTGCCTCCGTACGACTTTGAAGAATGGCTAGGAATGTGTATTAGGATCAGTTCTAATATATGTTATTTATAGGACCCTTCCATGCTCCTTTAAGCCTTTTTTTTTGTTGGAACTGAGTCTCATTACACTCTGTTTAGGTATAACCCATTGCAGAGCAACATGTTCTCTCTTCAAGCTGTGCGTGCCCTTTCTCTGTAATTGTCATTAGCTCATGAGATCATTGTTGCAACTGTTCATTATCATTCTCAGAGAACAGAGGTTATTCCATCTATTCATTACATAATCATGTGCGAGATCATTTTTGCATGTCATTATATCATTCTCAGAGAACAGAGGTTATTCCATCTATTCATTAATATTGCATAATCATGTGCGAGATCATTTTTGCATGTCATTATATACAACTATCCCTTCCACGGCCGAGTGAGGAGCGATTTTATATGTCAAAACCTCTCTTAATGAGCGCAACATCAAAGTTTTGAATCTTCAACCTTGCTAAGATATTTATCTGAAAATCACTACACTTAAGTCTTAACCACTACCAAAGCAGGTTGGGCTAAGCGGTTAAAGCGCTTCGGATTCCCTTAGAGGTCTTAGATTCGAGTCTCCCTGTATGCGGTATGGGTTGGGTTATTTGGTTTTATAGGGGAGAGCTACCCTTGATGTGTAGGTCAACTAATAAAAAATAAAGTCTTAACGAATCATTATCAAAACCAATTAACACCTAATTGGTGGTATCGTTATATTTTGAGATCTGAAAAAAACAAACATAATAATCTTGAAGTAAACATAATGTTTCTTTTAGAATTTTAAGAAACACAAACCCCAGTGAGTGCTCTAAGTAGAAGCATTTACTTTCAAAAAAGAAACACAAACCCCTGATATTGGATAACTTCAGAAATTGGATGTATCGACATCTCAGATATCTTCTTTTTCCATGCTTGTTGGTCGACATTTATTTCTCATACTTGCTATGATTTTGGTAAAAAGGTTTGCTTGACATATAGTTCTCAATTCTCAAATTTCTGTTGGGTTAAAGGTCATAAATTTGTACAAGTCAATTCTATCGTTGGGACATAATTGTCAAAGTTTACGAGTCTAGAGGAGAAAAGCATAAAGCACTAAATTAGGCACATCATATTTGATGTTTACCTATTCTTTTTTGCATTGCTGAGAAATTTCTATACTCTGAATTGTTTATTGTATCCTTATTTAGGGTCTAGTAGATTTTACTGGTATGAAGTCTATATTGGGAATTGCCTTAAGACTGCATGGCATGAAATTCAGATCTCACTGGGGCTGTTTCCTTGGGGCTATTTCCTTTCACATTATACAGCTGGTTTGGGGTAATTGAGTTCATTTTATGCCTATGTTCTTATGTTTATAGTTTCCTTTTTGATACTTTAACCACTCTGAGGTTATTATCCGGATCTGTTCATGGACTTGTAACGTGATTGTATCACAAGTGTTTTGAAGTGTTAAGTTGACTTTTGGTAGCTTAAGGTGTTTGCTCCTCCAGATGTATCAAGTTCGAGCCTCGGTTGCTACGCTTGCTTAAAAAAAATAAAAAATTCAAGCTTGTATGTTAAAAATTGTTATGGTGTGCTATGCTGATTTTTTGTTATGCAATGATGTGTTGATTACTTATGTGTTTGGTTGCTGAAAATTAAAGCCTAAATTATGTGTTAAACAGTAATTTGACTTGCTGTTATTAATATAAGTTGCTTCCTTATTTTATATCTGTTGGTTATCTTCTCTGTTTGTTTTGAATTTATTTTGCCGACTAAGCAAAAATGATTTCTTGTGTAGAATTGTAGCCTTTTTGTTCATTTCTCTATCTCAAACATTAGTTGCATTTGGTTCTCTTTTTTATGGATATGTTTGCTGCATAAAGTTGCCATTCAAAATTTATAACATGTGAAGATATTATGTATTGTTTGGCCCCACTGGATTATGTATTGACCTCACCTAAGAATCAATTCAGTTAATAACAATGGCAGACCCCTACAAGCTGCTCAATATATGCTGTTTGAAATGTAGTATGTTAAATATGAAATGTATTATATTAATTCATGTGGATTTGCCGATTCGATCTAATCCAAAATTTAACAATATTAGATTAAAGTCGGATTGAATTTTAGGTGCCCGCTAGTTTGAATCCTAGTTGCCACGTCTTGTTATTATATAGTATATAACATAAATAAAAATTAGCGGGGGACACGCATTTGATGTGCTTTTTTTGCCCGGCCCATGGCTTGCATTGCCAGGTCTCAATATAGGAAATTCTAAATTAGGTCATAACTTGGGCATCTAGAAAGAACCCTATGAATGGAGGATACTATTACTAACTGACATCAATCAACATATGAGTTAAAAAAGCAAGAGTCTGAAACATACTTAAACTACCAACAAGGTTACCTCATACCCAATCTTGAAGTGTGGTCTTTAGGAGAATTCTTGACTTCATAATATAATTTACCTTGGCAACAATGACAGAGTATGCTTTCAAAATAAAAGGAGCATGTTATTGTTGCCCCATTAAGAGACTAAACTGACTAAACACTAATGAAAGGCATGGTACTGAAGCAGCAGCAGCATCTATCACAAAAATAATGCTGCAGTGCAGGTTGTGTCTACTTAGTTAGAACCGACGTTGTCAGTCATTAACTACTGAAAGGACCGCAGAAGAAAAAAACTGGCTCCAAGTACTAGATTTGTCACATTCACGGGCTGCACAGATTCCTAAGGTCTTCCTCCTTGGCGTACCAGCTTGGTATCAGCCTTGAAGCATAGGGGTAAAGGTCCTTGTAGGAATTCCTGATTGTCCCTTCAGCCACGCCGGTAGCAAGTGATATATCTGCATGCAATCCCACGTATGTAATACTATAGTATGGTCGTCAATAGAATGTAATCAGATATCTCCGTATATATCTAACCTTTAAGAAGTTTTTTGTCGTCTGATAACTGAGTTATCATGTAAATGACAGCTGCTGCTACTGATATTGGGCATCTCCTGCAAGGCCAAAAACAAAGGTGCTTCACTTATGCCCTTTACAGACCATGTAGAATTTTCCTTGTTGAAGTTCCATAGGTTTAATATACCGAAAAATATAAAAGACTACTAAGCCCTTTAAAAGCCGAGGAATCTCAGACCCTCAACCATCAAAAAGTTACTCTTGAGGCATTGCTAGGAGTAAATTTTCCACCCTTCCTCTTACCTACTTTCATTAAGTAATTTAAAATGGCCTATCAATAATGCCACAGTCTACCCCAAATCGTATTATTACAATACCAAAAGTAGGTCCACCATGTGTTGCAAAAAATATTACTATACCAACTTCAAGTACAAAGCCATCACTTAAAAAGTATCTCATAGTTATGTTTGTAGAGCAGTGAGTATAAATACTATGGACATATACATCCAAGCTATTACCTAAAACAAGACCAAGCTGCAACACATGCAAGATGCTAACCATTCATCTTTCTAGGATTTCTTAGTTCTCAAGTATACTGTGAATACCATTTAGCACGCAATTTTACAATTTTTAAGCAAAGCATCACTGCATCAGATAAAACCTTTAAACATCCTATCCATGTGCAAAAATGAAAATAAGAAGAAAAAAGTAAAGTTAAGGAACAACCTTATATCAAGCTCTTCAGACTTCTGCACAGCTTCTTGAGCAGCCTTGACGGCTTGATTGGTCATGCCAAGATGGGAACAAAACCGTCTCTACAAAATTTCAGTGGTGAAAATTTGTCAAAGGTTTGACTGGACATGCAACAGGTAAAACACTGAAACCAAGCTCACCAGAAAGTCTCCAGCATGTATGGTTCCCATTTCCATTGACTGACCCATCTCCACCTCCAGTTGTTTTACAATGTATTCTTTTGCACGTCCAATTTCCTTCTTTGTGGCTCCGTTAGCGACAGAGCAGATTTCTAATCGAAATCCACATACATTCAGTATCTCTTACACACAGAAATCAAAAGAAAAGAAAATAAAAATCACATGCATCAACTTGTTACAACAAAAAATTTGAGCTGCACCTTTTACAGTACGAGGCTTGTCTTCCTGTCGACAAGCGATGTAGAGGCAAGCAGCCAGAATCGCATCCTGATTCCGCCCTCTAAGAGGTTTCTGATCTTCTACTTTCTTGTATATCTCATTGGCTCTATCCTTAACGATCATAATTATACACCCATTAACAGAAAAAATCACTCTCAAGTCTAAAAGATTGTAAAAGAAACTTTACAGAAATTATGAACACAAAAGAGAATAAATACACTTGAGAATGCACAGAAATCCTAGAAAGAACCTCAAAATGACAAGCACATATTCCCCAAACCCAAATTGTTTGCACATATTAGACGAGTTCGTTGGCTTTACCTCCAAAACAAAGAAACTACATTGTGATCGAAACATTTCAAGGTTTTATCGGTCTAAAATATGGGGTTCTTGAGCGGGCCCGCAAACTCGCGGTTGACACCTTTAAGCCGTTTTACCACAGCCAAACTAATGCCCATTCGAGGGTAAGTCTTAAGCTCATCCCTCTCCCCAAAGGTGTGCGGAGCGGGGATCAAACTTGCGCAAATGCTCTTCCCACTCACGCAACCTGTGTAACCAATTGCGCCACTACCCTTGGGAAACATTTCAAGGTTTTCATAAATTGACAGTAATAACATTTTCCATGATTGTCTAAGCTTAAATGCAATGTAAGTAACAAACAAAAGCATGAATTTCAAATCAACCTTCAAAAGTGCAACTAGACGCAGATAAACCCATTTCAACCAATCAAACAACATGCAAAAATCAAAATAAAATTAACAAAACAAAATTCAGTTGAAATTGATCACAATCCCTTAATTGTAGCCACGAGACCCAACCTGGGATTGGAAGCAAAAATTCACAGAACGTTACAGTGAATAAATTTTGCAGCATTTTGCCATACAGATAGTACTAATTAATTAAGTAATTAACCTGTCAGACATGGTGGCAATGGTCTTGAAGGCCTGGATGAGGGAGCGATCGGGGTTGGGGCCGCGGTTCTGCCAGCGGGAGGAGGGGAAGTCGGCGGAGGCGCCGTTGGGCTTGGAGATGACGGTGGAGAGGCCGCCATCGGCGAGAAG
>JAYMSZ010002991.1:0-11188 GCA_036897665.1 Pelargonium citronellum
TTGGCGGGGGCACCAGGGGCGCTTCCGCCAAGAGTCATGAGTTGCCTAAGCTGGAACTGCCGTGGGATAGGCAACCCACGTGCGGTTCAAGTCCTCACCGATATGGTGAAGGATAAGAGGCCTGATTTAGTGTTCCTTATGGAGACACTTAGTGAAAGAGCGAGGTTAGAGGGTTTGCGTAGTAAGTTTGGAATGCAAGGCCTGTTCGTAGTCGATTGTGTTGGACGAAGCGGTGGTTTAGCAATGTTTTGGAGTGGAAATGTGCAGGTGAAACTCTTAGGCTATTCCAGAATGCATATTGATATTGAGGTTGGGAAGTCGGGTAAAGGTCGTTGGAGGGTTACTGGGTTTTATTGTGAGCCGAGACGGGATAGGAGGTGGATGTCCTGGGATCTCTTGCGCAGATTAGCTTGTGCCTCGACACTTCCGTGGTTGTGTGTAGGAGATTACAATGACATGATGATTGGGTCAGAGAAGAGGGGTGGTATTCCTCAACCTCAGTCGCTATTGGATGGTTTTTCGCAGGCTGTGGAGGACAGTGGGCTCGCTGATTTGGGTATGGTTGGGTACCCATATACTTGGTTTCGAGGTCGGGATGGTGAAAATCGTATTGAGGAAAGATTGGATCGGGCATTAGTTTCTCCAGCTTGGTTAGTTATGTTTTCGGATTGTAAAGTTTTTAACTTGTCGTTTACATGCTCAGATCATTCTCCAATTTTTGTTGTTCCTGTTTCGACTGTTCCTACCAAAGTGGGGAGACGGTTTAGATTTGAAAATTGTTGGTTAGATGAAGCTGGTTGTAGAGAGGTGGTTGCAAATAGTTGGGTCCGATCAAGGTTAGGACGCTTTCAAGACCGTCTTGTTCAATGTGGTTCTGATTTGTGGGCGTGGGGTGGTCCTATGGTGAAAAAGTTTGCTAAAGACTTGGCGCGAGCTCGAAGACGGGTTGAGGTAGAAGGGTTAGGAGGAGCTGGTAATGCCAAGGAGGAGTATTTTAAATTGCTAGAGTTTCAAGACAAGTATTGGAAGCAACGAGCTAAGGCTCACTAGCTCAAGGATGGGGATATGAATTCCAAATTTTTCCATGCTACGGCATCAACAAGAAGAAGGAATAACAAGTTAGTCAAATTGAAAGATGATAACGGGGTTTGGCACAAGACAGGTGAAGGGATGGAGAATGTCATTAATTCTTATTTTAAGAAGCTGTTTACTTCTCAAGGTACAAATCCGGACGCAATGTGTAGGTTGCTTGGTTTGCGGATTACTGAGGATGATAATCAGAATTTAATGGCTCCGTATGAGGCGATAGAAGTAAAAAGAGCGTTAGACTCTATGCTTCCGGATAAAGCGCCTGGTCCTGATGGTATGAATCCAGCGTTCTTTCAAGCACATTGGGATATAGTGGGAGCAGATGTAACGACAGAATGCATTAGAATTTTGACGGAGGGCTCAATACCGGAAGGTTTAAATAATACACTGCTTGTTCTTATTCCAAAAAAATCAAATCCAGAAGTTATGGGAGATTTACGTCCTATCGCGCTTTGCAATATCGTTTATAAGTTGGTTGCAAAAGTTCTCGCGAATCGGCTTAAGCATGTTTTGCCAACTTGTATTTCAGAGTCGCAAAGTGCCTTCCTTCCTGGCAGATTGATTACGGACAACATATCGATTGCGTCGGAGATAACCCATTGGATGCGCACAAAGAGACAAGGTCGAGTCGGTTTTGCGGCTTTAAAATTGGACATGGATAAGGCTTATGACCGTATGGAGTGGAATTTTGTGGAAGCTGTTATGCGCTCGATGGGATTTTGTGATGGTTGGATTAGGAGGATTATGATGTGTATCACTTCAGTCAAGTATAATGTGATTTCCGGTTCGGGTTTGCTGAGTACAGTCATCCCGACTCGGGGTTTGAGGCAAGGCGATCCATTGTCGCCTTACATTTTTATTCTTTGTGCTGAAGGTATGTCCTGTCTTTTAAGCGATAAAGTGGCTCGAGGAGAATTACATGGTTGTAAGATTGCTCGTAATGCTCCGGTTGTCTCGCATTTGTTGTTTGCGGATGACAGCTATTTATTTTTTCGGGCATCAAAGGAGGAGGCGCGGTGTGTTCGGGGGGTGTTACAAATCTATGAGATCGCTTCTGGGCAACTTATCAATTTTCATAAGTCCTCGGTCAGTTTCAGTGTTAATACAAGTCTAACGATGCAACAAGAGGTTTTTCAGGAGTTGGGTGTAGGTGCTATGGAGCCGGGAGGTATGTACTTGGGTTTGCCAATTTGTATTGGAAGAAGTAAGAAGGCCACATTTTCATTTATTCGAGATCGTGTTTGCCAACGGATTAGGGGATGGAGTAAAAGATTTTATTCGCAGGCAGGGAAGGAGATTCTCCTCAAGTCTGTTGTGCAAGCTATTCCTAGTTTTGTGATGAGTGTTTTTCTTCTTCCGATGGATTTATGTGCGGCTTTGGAGCGGATGATGAACTCTTTTTGGTGGGGCTCGAATCCGAGAGAACGGTCAGGTGTGCTTTGGTGTTCTTGGGAACATTTGTGTATGCCGAAGAGGTTGGGTGGTATGTGTTTTCGAAGAGTCCATGAAACTAACTTGGCTTTGCTAGGTAAGCAGGCTTGGCGTTTGGTTTCTTGTCCAGACAGCTTGTTTGCAAAGATTGTAAAGGCAAGGTACTTCCCGCAATGTTCATTTTTTGATGCTCCCATCGGATCTAATCCGAGTTATGTTTGGCGGAGTATTAGAGCTATGCAAGTAATGTTGAAGTCGGGTTCTATCTGGCGTGTTGGGAATGGAAAAGAGATAAGGGTGTTCAAGGACAATTGGCTGGGTTGGAATGGAAATAATGTGGCTTTGCCAAGTCCACCACAAGGGAAGGAAAATCTGAAGGTGGAGGAGCTTTTTGAATCAGGTACAAAAAGATGGAATTTTGCTATTTTAGAAGAATTGTTTCCTACTCATATTATTAATAATGTTGTTACTATTCCTTTAAGTAGTAGAGATGTTTGTGATGTTCTTTGTTGGGTTGGAGATAAATCTGGTGATTATACTGTAAAGAGCGCATATAATTTGTTACGCTTGGCTGTGGTGGGGGATGGTATGGTGGGGGAGTTTAGTAGGCTTTGGTCAAGAGTTTGGAAATTAAATGTGCCTCCGAAGGTGAGGAATTTCATATGGAGGGTGTGTCGAGGTTTTTTGCCGACTCGAACTCGGCTTAGGCAACGACATGTTGAGATCGAGTTAAGTTGCCCGATGTGTGATGGTATAGAGGAGTCCACAGAGCATGCTTTGTTGACTTGTCCGGTGGTGTTGCAATGTTGGCAACGTAGTAATTTATTAATTGCTCCAGTGACAAATTTTGTAGAGTGGCTGCATTGGTTGTTTGAAAATGAGAATGCTGAGGTGAAAGAGAAGATAGTCATGTGTTGCTGGAGTATATGGAAGGCCAGAAATGATAAATTATGGAGGAACAAGGAAGTTCGCCCAGTTGAAGTTGTAGACATGGCTGTTTCTGTGTGGAATTCTTGGAGGTTGGCGAAGCAACAAAGAGGATTGACGGGCCGGGGTGGAGGGCCGACGTTGGGTGCTAGGGAATGGGTTAGGCCGGAGGTGGGATGGATTAAATTGAATTCTGATGCTGCTGTGAGTGTGGCACAAGGTTGGGCTGGGGTTGGGTGGGTGGCGAGGAGCAGCGGCGGTGAATTTTTGGGTGCTGGTTGTCGGCGATTGAGGGGGATGGTTGAGGCGCATGTTGGGGAGGCTTGGGCTATTTTGGAGGCGTTGCGTTGGGCTATTGGGAAGGGATGGAACCAGTTGGTGGTGGAATCAGATTCACTGCACATTATTTCTCTTCTTAAGTCTAGTACTGTTGATAACAGTCCAGTGGGTCTGCTCATTGGTGATAGTTTAGCGCTAATTGTTGAGTTTAATAGCGTTTGTTTTAATTTTGTGTATCGCTCAGCGAATCAGGTAGCTCATGAAGTTGCTAGGCTATCGAGTTCTATGTCTGGGTTTACGGGATGGGATTCTAGTCCTCCCGATTGCATTGTTCATCTTTTGAATTCTGAGTAATTTATGCAGTTTGTTTCAAAAAAAAAAAAAGTAATAAGTAGGAGTGTATGACTCATTCATTTGTAATAAGTAACCCAGATTTGTTTGTTTACTTTTTCATAATTTAATAAAATAGTGGGTCTCACTGATTTGTTGCTTTATTTTACACCATTAATCAAGGAATGATGTGGGGTCACTCATATGTTTCTTGACTTTTCACAAACAAAACTGAAGAATTTATGTGGTTGAAGTTCTGTTTTGCTCACTTCACTGGGGTCACACGACCCCATATGGGACCACATGGCTCCATCCTTGGCTGTGTGTAAGTGATAAATATTGAAGCGAGCCAATCAACGATATGTTAGAACCATCTTTTTGACATCGTTTTCTAAGTCGAACACGCTAAGATTTGTCGGGGTAGAACAAAAACACGATAACTAAACGAGACTTGTTAACTCAACTCAAGACAATTGACACGAGCATGAACAAATATATTCTAGACGATGAAACCAACATGTTAGATTAGATACGATCCAAGACCGACAATTTATATATAATCCATTCATAAAGTGGGCCAAACCCATACTAAACACAGCCGAAACCACATTTTTGAAGCCCAACACTCACAACTGTAAACCCTTGCTGGGTTTATACACCACAGACACTCTCAGCTCCACCGTCGTCACCACAAGCTCAAACTCGGCTCTGCTCCTCCATTTCTCCATTTGCAGGCTAGTTTCTGCTCAAATCAACACCCTTTCCTCTCTCTCGCACCTTTTCTATTCTTGATTTTTCAATTCACATCTTCTTCTTCTTCTTCTTCTTCTTTTGCTGAGCAGGTTCAGAAGACCGACACATACTGAAATGGCTCTCTCTCAAGCCGCAAAACGCCCTTTCGGGTTGCTCTGCAACAAGCTGAGCAGCCATTGCCCGCGGCTCCTCTATCCGGTCCCACGCCGTTTCCCAACTCGGAGAACCCAAGAGCTCGATTCCTCTCGATCAGGCCAATCCAACTAACGGTTTTGGGACGTTCTCGAGGCGATTCAGTGGCGGAGCTCCGGCTGCTTCGGAACAGATGAATCTCATTAAGCAATTGAGGGAACGGACCTGCGCTCCTATCAAAGACGTCAAGGCATCTCTCGTTGACTGCAACTGGGACATTGGTAAAAACCCTCACATCTTCTTCTTTGGATCTTAGGGTTCTTTTTTTGTATTGGTTTGTGAATTCTGATCCGGGCGTTGATGGAGTAATTGGTTATCTGCAGAGGCTGCGCAGACGGATTTGAGGAAAAGAGGCAAGGTTTTGGCTTCTAAGAAGTCGTCTCGAACCGCCGCGGAGGGTTTGCTTGCCCTGGCGCAGAGTGGGAACAAGGCTGTTATAATCGAACTTAACTGTGAGACTGACTTTGTTGCGAGGAATGAAATATTTCAGCATTTGGTTAGTGTCTGAATTATACTTCAACTTTCACTGATTTGGCGCAAAAGAAAGTAAAACACTTGTCTCTTTATATAGACGAGTAGCTAAGGTCGATGTAGTGGCGATTCGATTGGTTATTTTCATGTGAATTTGACTGCCCTTGTGTGCATTAATGTTATATGTAGGCCTTGTGTTTAGCAAAACAAGCTTTGCTAGTAGGAAATTCTTCTGAGCAGGCATCTGGGATCTTTCCTTTTGGACCTGAAAATATGGAGGTAGGAGCTTGAACTTTCTTGTTTTAATAAAGCTAATTCTTTTTCTTCTGTATTAAGTTACATAATTCTTGTTATTTGGTGGGTGTTTCCTAGATAGTTATTATTATAAACAATCATGTTCCAGGGATCTTTGTAGGGGGCTTCACACGTTCCTTAATTCTAGTTTGCAAGAGTAACCATATTCATTGAATCTCACATAATGAGTATATTTGGCAGTCTTTGCATGCTTAATAATCTACATTTATACCATGTTTGATGTTTCTGTCTCTGGAGAGTTCGGAAAATTGACTTAGAAGCACAAAAGTTGACAAATTGCTTGTTCCTGTTTTTATTAATCAAATGTTGCTGGCTTGCCCAACATGTTAGTCCAGACATCCCGTGCTATGTTGTTTGATTTTAAATTTTCTTTCAAATGTTGCAATCTAAGTTCTACTTGCAAGTAGGGAAGATATTGAATATATTTGATCGTTGGAAAACATGTTTGAAGTGTATCATGAGTAGGTTTTTAATCTTTGATACCTTTGGAAATTTGAACCCTGGAAAACCATATGTAAATTATTTGATTCCTACCAGGACTTGAAATTCAATCTTGAGCATCCAAAAATTAGTGGAGAGACAACTGTTCAAAATGCAATAACAGAAGTGGCTGCAATTATGGGAGAGAATGTAAAACTCAGAAGGGGTTATGCAATATCTACTTCTTTGCCTGGTGTTCTTTCTACTTACCTTCACACGAGCCCCCAGCCAGGTACAAATTATGTTGAACTGGTTTTCCTCAGTTCTTGCCATTTGCACATGCATAATTCTCAAGATGTAATTTGTTCCTATTCTGGACATTCTATCTTGTTCCCAAAGTCTCCTCACCCTGGGTAGGACCAAAACTATTTGAGTTAACAGAGAATCTAGTTTTTGAATTTCAGTTAACTCCCTGTTTGTCATGCAGGCTTAGGTCGCATTGCTGGAATTTTATCTCTTGAAGTTGAGGATGTGAATTGTCAACTGGATGCACTGCAACGTGTTGGTTCAGAGTTGGCAATGCATGTGGTGGCAGCAAAGCCTTTATTCTTAACAAAGGAACTTGTTTCCTCGGAAGCCTTAGAAAAAGAACGCGAAATTCTTAAATCTCAGGTAATTTCAGATATCCTGACTCCTGAGGTAACACAGTAGGATTCCAAACTAAACTTGGTTTTGTGAAGTGCATTTTAGTGTTTTACCTTTAATTAGGCTCTGTTTGTCTTGCATTCTCTGTTTGGCACATGAAAGAAAAAAACTATGCAATGGAGAATGTTTTCCATTCAAAGGACGATTTCTCTTACATATCTGGAAAACTCAAAGAGGAAGTTCTTTTGTTCCAGTGGGGAATTTTTTACGCCAATCAACCTTCAGAAAACAAACCATTGCTATAGAAAATATTTTCTGGTGGAATTTATTTTCCTTGAGTTAAAAAACAAGAACATCAATATCATTGCCTCAACATCATTGTTATTTCCTTACCTCTGGCGGTTACTTATCTTCTATTTCATACCCTATAACATAGCTGAAATCTCCTTGCTCCATTTCTAGTAAACATTGGATTTCGGATCTTAGTTGGTTTTCTTGTAATGGTTTATCGTACTGATTTGTGGGCCCTCAGCAAAAATATGCTTATTGAAGGAGAAAACTCAGTTCTATGATGGAAAATGTTTTAAGTATATTTCCATTCGAAGTTAGAAGCGGTACTAAAGACAAGACAGGGAAGTGTTTTCCCTGAAGATCGGTTATCTTGTGTCTCTTGTCTTAGCAAAAGTGGATGTGAGACTGTGATAAGTGTTTTGACTCAGTAGCTTATTGTAAGTAAAATATATAATTAGAAAGAGCATTTCTTTTGAAAACTGTTCTCACACCTTGTTTTATTTTATTTTATTTTATTTTTCAACCTGTTCATAATACTTGCTTGATTGATTTATTTATTAGCTTCATTGGTGATTGATTCAATATGAATTATGGAAGATGTTCGGTGGAAACTGGAAAGTAGTTCAAAAATATAAAGCTTCAAATGAAACTTAACATATCTAGGATATTTAGCTAGGAACATCTCAATATCTATGAATGCCTTTTATGCTTGAAGAAATCACATGTACAGATGTACTGTTTATAGCTATTGATTTGTGTGATATTTGTTAATTATTATGATCTCTTCTTTGCATAAATAGGTTACTGTTGGTGTATTATTTGTAATATACTATGTAGCTATTTTTTTTGTTTTAGTGTTCATTTTGTCACTTTTCACTAATAATTTGGTTTTGTATGTCAGGCTGAAACTTCAGGGAAGCCTGCGATGGCCATAGAGAAAATGGTAGAAGGTCGTTTGCGTAAATACTATGAGGATGTTGTCCTAATGGAGCAAAAGTTTATTGTGAATGATTCTGTAAATGTTAAGGTAATTGAAGCATCATGTTGCATTATAAAATAAAAGAGATTTCCCTCATGAATTTCAATTGCATCACATTGAACTAGTTATCCATGAGAGCCTGCATTTGAGCTCTTGTAATTCATTGTCACCAACTCACCACAATCTAAGTTACATTGTGTTAATGAATTTATCCTTATCTTTTAATAGTCAACTTCTATCTTATAAACTTAGCTTAGCCTTATATGAGAGAGCTATAAGAATTTTTTTCATTCTATAATAACATTGTAAGTTAGCTAAATCGTCTCTCTGTTCCAAGATGGTACAACAATAACTCTATTATGTTAGCATCTTATCCAAGGATGAAGGAACCATGTCTCCTAATTTATTTGTCCAATCGAGCATTGCCATAGTAAACTATAAGCTATAGCCTATAGGTCCAGGTAGTGTGACATATGCCTTATATGTATTCATGTTAGATTATTTACTCGTTTTTGCTAATTGATGTTTTACTGTCTACTTCAGACATTGGTAAGTAATCTATCCAAGGAAGTTGGCTCGCCTGTGAAGATTGGGAGTTTCTTCAGAATGGAAGTTGGAGAAGGAGTTAAAAGGTAAAACTACAGTTTATTCAAAGCATATATGAGTTCCCTTCTTCTCAAATATAGTGAGTTTGACAGTTTTAATCAAGTGGAAACGAGAAGAAAATAACTGAAATTTACTTTAAGAATGTGTTTGATACCTGACGTTAAAGGAAAAGGAAGATGTAGTTACTGTACTTGATTTACCATAATATCCTTCATTTTAAGTGTTTTGATATCAGGGATATTTTGTCATTAAACATGTTAATTCAATTCATGTAGGAAATCAGTGCATGATGTACTCTACCAGGTCATTAAGCCATTAACATAGTAGCACCCTTAATCCTTCCCTCTTAGGGAGATGTAACGGAAGGGCTTAGACAGGGTTTAGTGCAGGCACTGCCTTAAGTTCAATATGAGCAATAGCTTGACCCAAACAAGCCAAGCACATTTGCACTTGCATGCGAATGATATATAGCTGTAAAAATTCACCTGCGATTATAATGGGTTTGATTGAGTTGTCTGTAAAATTTAGAACATTTTAGTTACTTCACTAGAGAAAATAGTCTTTGTTTCACTATCATTGCAATGTCACTGATCTATCTTCTAGGAAAGGTCCTCTCTATGCTCTAACGCCCACACCGGACATGAAACACATTGTCTTACGGCGTTTTGAACCCAGCTCAGTAGCACAACTACCACTTTAATGGGTGAACAGCCCAAAGTCCAAACCTTGGAACATAGTATAGCCCCAAGTGACGAAGACCTGCCATCAAGATGAGCGGATATGTCCAATCCGATCCAATACAATACGAAAAAATCCAATCCGATCCGAAATACTATTGGATTGGATCTCATGTTTCAATCCGAAATGCAAACAGAATCTTATCCGACCGATTGCGATCTCTACTTCTCGCCATATCGAGCAATATTGAAGAAAAAATGGAATTTTTATAAATATTGCCGAAAAATTGTTATTTCCAAAAATAAAAACAAATATTAGCAAATGAATGAAAGGGATTCCCATTCCCATTCTTTAATTGACCCAAACAACATCACACGAGAATAAGAATGGTAATAGGAATAGAGGGAATGGCTATGGCAATGGGAATGCTTCCCATTCCCATCAAAATTCTAATCGAAACGGAGCCTGAATGCCTTCATCTGGAGCACAACAGTGCCAGAGCGCTTTGTGCCTTTGTGTATGAAGTGTATGTGGGTGTGGGTCTCTGCACTAAGATGATATTGGGCTGTGCTTGGTATAGCACATGCTCCATTTACATGCAAAATGTTTCAACTGCTGCTTCAATTCTCAGCATATTGTTTTATTAACCTTTCCCCTGTTACAACTTCCTGTGACCTTCCATCGAAGAGGAAAAATCCTTATCCATATGATGTGTATGCTGGTCACTAGTAATTACATAGATACTAACAAGAACACATTCATATGTTAGTGGCACAAAGACTGATACACCTTTGTTAGAGTGAAAACAATAACTAATGTTATGTTTTATGCCAAATTTGTATTTTATCAGGTTTGTAGTGTAACTTTAAACTTTGTAAACACTGTACATAATTCATGGGGTCTTCAGGACATGAGGTAAATATGTTTTCTTGCTTCAGGGCATTATTCTGTTGTGATAACTGATGGGCATCTGAGCCCAAATGTCAAATATTGCAGGAAGAAAATCTTTAATTTATAATATAGTCCCAACCTAGCACCTCCTAAGTTGCTGACAATCTGTGGTTTGTAGGCTAGAAGAATCCGATGCATCTGAACCTGTGGCTCAAGCTGCATAATAGTTTGAAGTGAAGCTGGTCTGATTACTTGTGAAGGCCGAGGTTAGTCTTAAAGTTGCCAAGCAATGAAGATTGCATTTGCTATCTTGTTTTGATGTATTAGAAGCATTTTTATGACCACACTAGTTACTGCAGTGACAGGATGATGACTATTTTTTAGGAAACCAGATAAATGAAAGACTTTTCAGTACAACAATTAGATTGTAAAATGCTGTTCTCTTCTCTTCTCTCCATCCCAAAGAATCATCGGTTTTCATCTTCTACTACATTGTATTATAACAATGCATAATAAACATGAACTCTTATAATTGCCCGTACTATTGCATTTGAATAAATTTAGAATGGTCATTCAGATATTCTCTTATTATGTATGAAATGTTCTAACCTGCCTTGTGACCCTGGAGCTTTGGCTAGGCCAAGTAAGTTGTCATCCCCGCTAGAGAATAGTGAAGAAGATAGTAACATTAACAGATGTTTTAGCCATTAACATGTCATTTCTTACATACTACAATAAATTTTTCACATGATCTTACAGTGATGGGAGAGAAAATTGAGGAGAAAACTAGAAAGAGAAGGTTGTCTAGTGGAACTTAAGGCTGGTCAAGATGTTGTTGTTGACAGGGTCAGATAGATGGTCCAAGAGGTTTTGGTATGGCCCAACTCCTGT
>JAYMSZ010002992.1:0-11186 GCA_036897665.1 Pelargonium citronellum
TGAGTTGACGGAATGTGACGGCGGACACTCAATTGGGTTCAAAATAAAAGTGTGGACACTAAATTGGATTTAAAATTATAATCTGGGTACTACATTGGTACAATAAAAGTTTGGGTATCAAATTGGGTTTCACGAAAAAGTTTGGGCACTCAAAATACCTTTAACCCATTTCTTTTGGATTCACACATAAGATCAGAAATTGTAATATTTAATTTTCAGTTGATTCGTTGCTTCTGTGTAACTGCATTGTATGCTATAATAGAGAAGAGGCTATATGGACAGAAGTTCAATGCATAGCGTAGATCATGATTATTAATATGAAAAAAATATAGTGTTATGGGTTAGTCACGGTATAACTGTCTGGTTTCTCATTAATTTTTTCAGACATTACTACTGGTTTATTTGTTAAATACCTTATCTCTCTCTGTCCATACACTCCTCTCCCCCCATTCACTTCCACCTTATTACCTGTAGCCTCTTCTTTGTGGGGTAGTGTCTTGATCTTGATTTTTGTAATGCTATCTTTCTTCATTTTGTCTCACTAGTACCACACACTACTTGGTTTCATCAAAATCCAAATTTTCAGTTAGCCTGTTAAAACTCGGGAATGCATCCTTTGAATTTCCCACAGAAGTAGGACCCTCATTATGCAGTATGCTTGTAGTGACGCTGATACTGCAATGGCACCCCATCATATGATTTTTGTGCTTCTTATCTTGGCATGCATAAACTCATTATGGTCATTGTGCTGCAAATTCTTTGACGTAGTTCTGATTGGTTGTGCTCCTCTCTTATTTTGCATGCATGGTCTTACTAAACTGAGAAGGAAAACTCATTCGTCCAATTTCAGTGACAATTCTATTAATTAAGGTATCATGGTGTTTGCAGCTACTGTTGCAGCTCTGACAGACCTTGGCTTTTTATGGTTTAGAGAATTCTATTTGGAGTCTTCTCGTGTTATTCAGGTAACAGAGTGATAACTGTTTCTAACAGATATCAAGATTATATTTGGAATAATGAGATGTTTGGTGGGAGCTTATTCTTACATTCCCAGGAAACTTGTTGGTAATGGTAACAGATGGATTATACAATCCATATCTGAACTTTGGTTAAACGTAATATCACCAAGTGTACCAAATAAACTTGTCATGAATTACTTTACTTGGCTTTTCTTCTAGTCCTGGTTAAGCATATTTCATTGATATCAAGTATTTTACCTGTTGCTTTATGATGGCCTCTTTTCATTCGACTAGGGTAAAAAATGCAGCAGAATGAATTATGTACCAAAATGTTGATTGATTATATAAAACACGGTAATGCAAGGATTTTTGCAATGTGCATACGATTTATTATTGTTAGCCCTATTCAGACATGTAACTGTAGTTCTGGGGAAGTGTATGGTTGTAAACTCAACAAAATCTCGTTCAACTGGCCGTGCATTGCAGTATGCATCCATAATACAATCAGGGACGGATCCAGAATTTTTGTTCAGTGGGGGCAAACTATAAGAGTAATTTTTTCATCAAACTACTAGAACCATAATTAATATTCTTGTGAGGGCAAGAATTTAAATTTTATCAAATATTATAGACAAATACAAGAATTTTAGTTGACAATTTTTTTTGTGGGGGCAGCTGCCCCCCAAACCCTATATGTGCTTCTGTCTCTGACTATAGTCTCTTCTGTGACTGACAGTGTTAGCTATATCAAGTTGTTTTTTCAGTGTGTGGACTTCCTCTAATTCTTGTATATCTTAAAACCTTGTGATACTTTTGATCATTTTAATTGTTCATTTATAAAATTGTCTTTAATTTATTTTGTGTTTCTATGCTCAGTTTACCCTTTCTTGTATTTGAGGGAATTTGATTCTTACCCATGTGCAGTTTCCCATTGAATGCTCTCTTCCCTGGATGCTAGTGGATCACATACTTGAGTCCCAGAATGCAGGTCTCTTTGAGAGTGTTCTGATGCCATTTGACATCTATAATGATTCAGCTCAGCATGCATTGGTCGTACTGAAACAGCGCTTTCTTTATGATGAAATTGAGGCCGAGGTATAAAAAAACCTTGAACTGACTTATAATATTTGATTGGACAGATTTGGTGTTTGTCTAAAATGACATGACGGGAACATTTTAAATCTTCAACCTTGTTCGGTTAAATACATTCACCTTTTTACTGATTAGTTGGACCTGAAAATTTGAGTGGATTTTCCATAAGTTAGAACATATCGTAAACTGGCTGTTGCCTCTTGTGCAGGCCTTATTTTCTGTTTCAAATCTGGCTGTAGAAAAGAAAAAGATTTGGTTGGCAACTAAATGGCAAACTTTCCAATGTTTTTATCGTACTAGTGAAAACACTTTGTTCTTCACTTTTCAATGTTTTATCATACTTGGTTCCCCTAGCAGCTCCTTACTAATACCTCTGATGTATTTCCTAATTCTCAAAGCTTGCAGTCAAAACACTATGAATGTTTGTTGTCTGCTAGGATACCACTACTGCTATCTGAGATTAACTCCGATGACCATAAGAATCTTAAGTTAAATCTTTAATACTGTATTTAGGGTGGTTTCTACTTTCTTTCCCCTGTAAAGTATTTCTGGCTTGAGATGCAAGTTCATACTGACAGACAGTTGGCACAAACATAATGAGTAATGCACTGGTTAACTGCTAATGTTCACAGGATTTGAAGTATGACTTGAGCAGTCTTGTTGATTAAATGTACACTTTTGTTTTCTTTTTACAGGTGGACCATTGTTTTGACATATTTGTCTCAAGACTGAGTGAAGTTACTTTTACGTATTACAAGAGCTGGGCAGCTAGGTATGTCAATTTTGTTACCCATGCCTTTAAGAATTTGTTGGACTTATCTTATATCTGTTGCTTGTATCATTCTGTAGTGAGCTACTTGATCCGTCATTCCTCTTTGCGCTGGACAGTGGAGAAAAATATTATGTCCAGCCTATGAGGTTGACTGCACTCCTAAAGATGACAAGAGTGAAGGTAATAATTGATTTTTATACTTTTGTTTCTTTTATGTTTACATTGGAAAAGTTCTCGTTGCATCTACAGTTCTCTGTAGGTAATCTTTTTTTCTTTAATCCCAGCTGGGAGCTCAATTCTGTGTATACTGACCTATCTTCTGATTGAAGTTGTTTAGTTTCTTCCAAATGTTTAAACAGTTGGTTATTTTTTGATGTAACCCAATATAATTCTTTTTTCTTTTCTTGCAAAGGACTAATTTGATTCACCAAATTAACTCCAATGCACTGAAATCAGCAATAAACAGCTGTAGTAGAAACTAGAAACAACCTGACCAGCCAGCTACAATACTAGCATAACCATTCATGATTTCTGTATTGCTTCGAGTTATTTTTTTATCAGCCAATTACAATTTCTGATCTCTCCCACACCTATTTTCTAATGATGAACAGTTGCTCGGGAGAATAATTGATTTGAGAAGTTTAATTGCTGAACGGATGAACAAAGTTTTTAGAGAGAATCTTGAGTTTCTCTTTGATCGCTTTGAGTCTCAAGATCTCTGTGCCCTTGTGGTAAGTAGTCGTTCTCAGTTCGTATTCACAATAAGAAACCATAATTGGCATATTCGCTGAAATACTGAAAAGCTTGATCTTCTGGTTTCAGGAATTGGAAAAGCTGTTGGATATCTTAAAACATGCACACAAGTTGCTATCCAAAGATCTTTTAATAGACTCATTCGATCTCATGTTGAATGAGGTGCAAGAAAACATATCTCTAGTGTCATTTTCTAGTCGGCTCGCTTCTCAGGTTAGGCAGATTCCTTCATGCTCTTTGACATATTTAGTTTTGTCTACTCTCTGTCTCTGCCCCAAAGTGCTAGATTGCTTAACACGATTGATTGTAACAGTGGTTTTAGAAGGAAGATATTGCAGGGTGGTTGAGTAACAATGGCTGAACTTCATACTTCCAATACTCATACATTTATACAAATTAAAATAGAGAGCTGACATGAGAATATGAAAGGGTTGTCATTATTGCAAAACTGAATAGAGGCTCTTTGTATTCTTGGCCTGCTGTTTTTTTTTTTTGTCTTTTCTGCATAAAATTATGTATATTTGTATTTAAAATCAATTCTTAAGTACCCTAAAAGTACCCATTAAAATGTTGACCGTACCCAACAAGTTTGACCGTACCCGAGCCGTACCCGTGCCGTACCCATTTCTTTTTTACTGTTCATATCGCTTCGGTAAGTACCCGGTCCGTCCCCAGGAGTCCCCACGAAGTACCAGTACCCGGTAAGTACCCGGTACCGGTAGGTCCTCCTCTTAGGAGTACCCGTGCTTCTTAGATTGTAACATATGACATTTAAGGTTAAAATGATGTAGTTATCCATAGTCTGAACAACAAATCTACTAATACACTTCATTTTTGTACTGGTTAAAAAAGAAAGAAAGATGAATAGGAATTATTTGTTTGTAGGCTATGGTATGTGGAATGTTTATTGTAGAACTTCTTAGTTCTGATAATTATAGCATTGATAAGAATGACACATTTCTCTCCCTATTTTGGAGTAATATTGTTGCTACCTTGATTTTGAGTCCAAAAGTGTGGCCTCTTGAACCATTTATTGCTAGTTTTTGCTTGATATATTTGTTTTGCTGTTAGATTTGGTCAGAGATGCAGAATGATTTCCTGCCAAACTTCATTCTTTGCAATACTACTCAGCGATTTATCCGAACATCAAAAGTGCCTCTTGTTCCTGTTCAGAAGCCATCAGTTCCCTATGCGAAGCCTAATTTTTACTGTGGTACTCAAGTAAGAAACTATTGCTGGACGACCATTCTTTGATGATTCTTATTGGATATACATTTTCTGTTGTAAAAACAATTTAATGGTTGTTGTAGCTCATGTCAATCCGGTTTAGCGCATTAGTTTAATTACGATATATTTTAGATTTTTACGGCTGTTGTATTTAGGCGATTCTTTCTATACATAAATGGCTTTTCATTATATTTTCTAACTTTTTGGTTGTTTCTTGGATGTTGTGGTAGGATTTGAATGCTGCGCATCAAAGTTTTGCTAGGTTACATAGTGGATTCTTTGGGATGCCCCACATGTTTTCCATTGTTAAGCTTCTAGGATCCAGATCATTGCCTTGGCTTATCCGAGCACTGCTAGATCATATATCAAACAAGGTTTGTCATACTTTAACTGATACCCTGGCTTACTTGCTATCTTATGAATAATCTTTATGTAACTGCAAGGAATACACAAACTTCTCCAATTTCTTTTTTGTTGTTTTGTCATAAACCAAATACTCAAAGTATTTTCTGATGAAAATGAATCATCCATGCTATGATACTATTTTATTAATTTAATCATATAATAAACATTCAGTTGAGTTATCTGCATCATGTCAGCAGTAGCATGCAACAGATCTGATATTCAGTCTAATGTTTCTTGTGTTGCATGTTTCAGATAACTACACTTGAACCAATGATCTCAGGGTTGCAAGAAGCTTTACCGAAATCTATAGGACTTCTTCCTTTCGATGGAGGTGTGGCAGGTATGTTGTTGTAACTTTATTTATATTTTGAGTGTATCAACTGTCCTGGTTTTTTGTTTTTAAGTCTTTTCACACAGGTTGCATGAGGCTTGTTAAGGAACTTCTTAATTGGGGAGCTAAATCAGAGCTCAAAGCAGAGGTTCTTTGTGGGATAAAGGAGATTGGAAGTGTATTGTATTGGATGGGGCTTCTGGACAATGTGTTGGTTAGTTTTCTTATACTTTCTTTTACCAGAATTACTAAGGGAGTTGTGGGTTGAGCAAATACTGGTCCAAAGTAGTGATTCTATCAGCATTTCTAGATAATATCATCAGAGTATATCACAAAAGATGCATGTATTTCAATGTCAGTATTCCGTAAGACTGTATACTGAACAGTAAATATGTCTTTCTCGTACGCACAGATGCAGGCACTATCATACTTGAACTTCTTTAGTAATTGACTAACTGATACTTTGTCTTGTAAATTTTGTAGCATGGTACGTTTAAAAAGAAAAAAGAAGAAGCTAAACTCTGTTGATGGGGACAATGAAAATACAAAATGGAATAATACTGTAAAAAGTGAAAGAAATAGAAGTACATATTAGATTTACTTGGGGATTATAAATTTCCTTTGTGTCCTTTATGGTTAGATCTTCCAATTACCTGTAATGAAGCTCTAGAGATTAGCCAGAGGAGACCTGGGCGGTTAATTCAGTTTTAGTTAACCTAAATAGTTAGATATATTAAGTTTGAAAAAAAAAGTCGATAGATACGTCCTTCCACAGAAATCAACCGTAATAATTGAAGAATTTTAAAAATCACAAGCTTTTCTGAAGTCAGTTTGCAGAATTCTTTTTGTAGCTGTTCGTCACCTGTTCAGCCAAGATTGTCATGAAATTTCATAGGGCTGGTAAATCCTCTATAACTTTTGGGGGAATACTATTTTTAAAAATGAAATAACATTAGATACGATGGACTGGAGGAGGAGGGTACGAATAGATTCTCCCGAGGAGGTTTTCTAAAATGTTAATGAAGCCGATGCCAACTTTGTTTGGGAAATGGCTTGGCTGTTGTTGTTTCAGTACGATTGAAGATTCAAACCTGAAATGGAAAGAAAATTGAATGTAGAAACATGAAATTGGTGAAATATTTTTAGATGCACAATATGAAGCATCTCAGTTCTGCAATGAAGGTTTCTTTCTCTACAAGAAAGCAATTTAGGCAGACTATTTATAATAATGTTCATCTGATCTTAGTCTATCTAATATCAGTAACACATTGAGCTGACTGATCATGATTAGTTCAAGAGGTTTCAGATATAATCAATATAATCGAATATTAATGTTTCTAGCTGCCTGCTCCTTAATGTTGCAATTTCTTATGATCAACAGAGAGAAGTGGATACCACTCATTTCATGCAAACAGCCCCTTGGTTGGGATCAATTCCAGGTGCAGATGGGCAAATCTTGCATTCGCAAGATGGTGGAGATAGCCCAATTGTTAGCCTCTTCAAGTCAGCAACTTCCGCAATTATTTCAAACCCTGGCTGCCCAAATTCAACTTCCTTCCAGACACTGTCAAAACAAGCAGAAGCAGCAGGTTTGTTATTGCATATTCTCCGGTCTTCATATGATTTTATGTTTGTTTAGCTGACCAACTTATATTGATAGATAAAATAAAACCGACTCTCATCTACAAACTTGGACTGGGTTTGGAAAATTAGCTTGCTTGATAGCTAGCCCACTATCATGCCCTGCTTTAATCGTAGGCCCATCTTTGGTCAAAGACTTAGATTGGTCACATTGACAAACGATTAACCACCATCCCGTGTCTTACCCTGCTCTTCATGCTATTAAAAAAAATCATAATGCATGCTCGAACCTTAGACATTAAGAATGTTGTAAGCATATGAACCACCATCCCAAAAGTATCTGTTGCAAATTTGCAATTGTAGGGCCAATTCTGGAAAAAGTACACACCTTAACAGCAGCTGCAGGAAAAGAAAAGAAAAAACTTAAATAGTATTTCCTTTGCATGCTCAATCATAGTTCTGATTCGAGTTTCAATCCTTTTTATGATTCTTCAACTATATGATTTTGTAGATCTGCTGTACAAGTCTAATTTGAATACGGGAAGTGTGCTGGAGTACGCCCTCGCATTCACCAGTGCTTCCTTGGACAAATATTGCAGCAAATGGAGTGCCACTCCAAAAACAGGATTCGTTGACATTACAACTTCAAAGGATTTCTATCGTATATATAGTGGCCTTCAAATTGTAAGGAACATACTTCTGGTTACCTTTATCCTTTCCATAATTTCATTTCTTACACTCCTTCCATCCCAAAATGAGTGTCTTTTATTTAGTTATTGGAAAATTTTGAGGAGTCAGTGTTTTGGACATTTCCCGACCCCTATGTGTATTTGTTGCAACAAACACAATGAGTTCTAACTAACTTACTATAAGGATATCATTGGTAGTTCACGTGCAACTAACTTGTTAAAAAGGAAAGAGATACATTTTGGGACAACTATTTTTAGAGAAACAAAACATTCAATTTGGGAGGGATGGAGTTAGCTGTCACATAATTTGCTAAAGATCTAATTGATACTCTTAATATGTCTTCTCAACGGCATCTACTTTTGCCATTGCATACATTTTTCTTACAATGGAGTTATTTCCGACGCATTTGTGGTTTGTATAATCTTGCTGCAAACTATCGAGCAGAGTGTCTTTGCATGGGAGGGGATGTCTTTGACATTTGCAACCTATCATTGATTCAAACATTTTTGCTAGTTGAAATACTAATTGCACATATATATAGAAATGAATACTTGATATATTTATGAATGCTTTAATCTCGAACTATAGGGATATTTGGAGGAATTAACCCAAGCATCGTCAAACAACCATGAAGTGCTAGGCGATTCAGTAGCGTGGGGCGGATGTACCATAATATACTTGCTCGGGCAACAGCTACACTTTGAGCTATTTGATTTTTCATATCAAGTCCTCAATGTAGCCGAAGTGGAGGCTGCGTCAATTACACAAACACCCAAGCATCCTCATTATATGCAGGTATGGAAACTCACATATATCTGGGTCATCAGTTTCAGATTTTAATTTCCCTAATGATTCATATCTGGAAACATTTTTTGCTCCGTATGTTTTCATTTTCTTCTCCGTGCATCTCATTCTAGTGTAGTAGCATATGCCCTGAATTATGTCCGAGTTATATTTTCCTGCCACTATAAGCTCTATTTTGTTATATTTCAGTCATTTCTGGGGAATTTGGGACCATGCAGAAGAGAACATAACATGTCATCCTAAAATAAAATTAAAGAAAATAAAATGTGGAAAATTAGGTTAGAAAAATGATCCTCCCCAAACCCAGTAGGAGTCCCGTGCATTGGACCGCCTTTTATTACGACACAACTTCATTTACTATACAAGTAACGTTTGCTTTACCTATTTCTTGTTGTGGAAACATATCAACACATTTTAGTAAAAACCGAAAAAGTAAAAGTTCTCGTAAATTTGTTATTTATAGTACTGTATGGTAGAAACTGATACCAAACTAGTAAACCTCCCCAATATTGCCGTGGCGTGCTAGTTAACTTGAAACGAATGTTTGATTTTATAAATCTTGCTTTCTAACTTGTTTTGTTAGATTCATATGATATTACTCTTCATAGACGAAACAATACTGGTTGTTGAGTGGAGTGTCTCCTAGCTTATGCATAGTATCTCTAGCTGTCATGTCTTTCTAGTACTATATTGTAGAAACTGATACCGAACTAGTAAACCTCCCCAATATTGCTGTGGCGTGCTAGTTTCAGGTTTGGTTTCTGACTACATTCTTGCTTCGAACAGGGATGGGAAACTCTATTGGAAGCTATGAAGAAAGCAAGGAGGTTGAACAACCACGTATTCTCCATGCTGAAAGCACGTTGTCCCCTCGAAGACAAGACTGCTTGCGCTATAAAGCAAAGCGGTGCCCCTCTGCATCGGGTTAAATTTGAGAACACAATCTCAGCATTCGAAACCTTGCCCCAAAAAGGCGCCTAATCGGAATCTTGCACATAATTTCCAGGTCTATGCTCCTTTAATTTCTACACATTTCTTGTCCTGTAATGTTATGTATGTGTGCAATGGAGGTGATATACAGTCGTGGCAATGCTGTGGATTTTCACTTGTGCGTTGTATAGTGTAGAAGAATTTGGGTCAACTTGTAGTAAAATTTGTTCCTATGATAAATTGTTTCCTTTTTATTTTTTATTTTTATAAACCAGTATTTTTACTCAACTTCATATTACTCCATTAGGAAAAAAAAATAAGTATCTCGTTCCACTTGCATTTTTATTTCATAATAAATGTCTTGTTTCTTTTTTTAAGGAATTAGTTATGTATTAATTATCAATGATGTCTCAGTAGTAAGTTATTTAGTATTACTTAAATTTGTTACTCCTTTCGTTCTGAAATGAGTATCCAGTTTTTATTGAATTTTTGTTTCAAAATAACGTCTTTCTATTTTTAGAAAATTAGTTATGCATGAATTGCATGATCATAAGGATACTTAACCTTGTGTCTTGGTTGGCAGTTGACAACCGCTCATCGCCACCACTGGGTCTGCCATCTGATTTAATAATAAACTCAAAAGTTTATCCGAGTGTTCTGGCTGAACCACCACCTTTCAAGTCACATTCTCCTTTGCATCCGCCTTTACTGTCACGAACCTCTTGCTGCTCTGCACACACATCAATCGAAAAATTTAGAGAAAATCTACATCGTTGCCGCTCTGCAAATTTCAACACCTTAACTTCCTATTAAAGTAAGAGTTTGGTGTTTTAGTGAAAGAGGCTGCCGTTGCTCTGAAAATTAAACAGTCGTACGAAAATTCTAACAAATTGCGCAAACTTTGATTTTTACAATTAGTGATTGGGTTTGAAACTGGCCGGTTTTCACAGAATTCTCATTTTAATCCAGAGTTAGGGAGCAAAGCACAACAAAATGCACAAAGTTGGTGCCTTTCAACTGTGAGAACCACTTAGATCTATGGACCCTATCTTCCACTACTCTGTATATACTATACACTATAAGACACCAACAACAAATGCATCAATATCATCTTTTTCCCATCCTATTAATTCCCCACTAATTTTATCTCAACTTGAACTAATTTAAGTAGATGACTAAGACTACCATAAATATGCAACCACTTAAATATCATAATAAAATTTTAAATTCCACAAACAAAAAAATGCAATTGCAGCCTACATGTGAAGGATGACATTAGCAATGACATAATCTTCTGTATTTTATTTAAGACAGATAATAGTTATTTTTTCTTCCAATCTATACATCTATACATACTATAGAAGCGAAATAAAATAATGGTTTCTTATATGTTTTAGAGCGTCACGTAATCAACATTTTAGATTTGACACACAATTTTATTTAATTATAAATCAACCCCAATCGGTATAAGAAAGGTAAAAAAATATAAGAAAACTCAAAATTACAATACAATAAGGTAATTACTAATTAGTTATATGAAACTTGATATTTAAGAAATCAAATAATTTAGAAATCTATAAAAAGGTAAGTAAAAACGTAAACCTAAAAAAATGAATAACTATAAATATAAATTTATGTGTAA
>JAYMSZ010002993.1:0-11182 GCA_036897665.1 Pelargonium citronellum
GTAATGTATGGCTGATCACTGTGTTTCATGCATGCCATCCAAATTATGTGGCATGCAAGGTGTCTTTTAACTTAATCTTCTTTCGGTTTGTAACTAGTTTCATCAGTGGTAAATCTAGAGCAGCAGTTTGCAAATCATAACTTCTCTTATTAATCTTTTGTTTCATCATATTCACAGCTCTATTGTGAAAGTTACTTTGGAATGTCAGCAATGTGCTTCGAAAAAGCCAAAGAGACGTACAGGGAATCTTGGGCCAAGGCTGCCGATCTTCGTGCTGCTGCTAATCAGCTGCACAGTACAAATGATGGTGCGGCTCATAATGTGCTTAAAGATGCTGCTGGGTTATTTGGTGCCATTGACAAGGCAGAACTTGTTGCTCAGTGTTTAATGGAGATGAATGAGTATGAAAAAGCAGGTATGGATTCCACTTTCCATAGTAGTAACTTTATAGTAGCATGTAGACTATAAATGCATTTGGAGCCTTGTGATGATCTTTTAAAAAATTTAAAATAATACTTCTATAATCTTACAACATGCAAGCTTGACATATAGATGATGCTGTAAATGGTTCACATTAAGGATTTATTTGGTGCATATGGAACCACCTTTATTGTAGTATTTTTTTTACTAGCATAGATACAAAAAAAGGCTACAGATCCGGAAAATGTGTAAGGTGAAACCAATATAATTGTTGTGAACACTGATGATACTGGTAGAGTACAAAAGTTAAGAGTACAAAAGTTATTTTGTTTTTAGGTCTTGGTATGTTAAGAGTACAAAAGTTAAATTGGGTTTTCAAGTTACTAGTATATTACTTCATTTATTGCATGAATATATTATGCTGGTCAATTGTGTGCAAAAGTTTGGCATAGAACCTGAAACTACTTACTGTTACAGGTACATATTATTTAGAGAAATTTGGGGAGTCAAGAGAAGAAGCTGCTGGTGACTGTTATTTTATGGCTGGGTGTTATAAACTTGCAGCTGAAGTATATGCAAGGGGCAAGTACATCTCAAAGTTGTTGTATGTTTGCTCCAGTGCAAAGATGAAGGGTGATCTTTTGGCTGAGGTTGATATGTTAGAGAAGGCTTGCTTTTTTAAAGACGCATCTAAGCTCATACTCTTGCACGTGTTGGCTAACTCGCTCTGGGGTTATGGGAACAAAGGTTGGCCTATGAAGCAGTTTAAGGGTAAGGGAAAGCTTCTAACACGAGCCAAATTGTTAGCCAAAAATGAGTTGGGTGACTTCTATGAGTCTGTTTGTGCAGAGGCCAATGTTCTATTGAATGTAGGATGTAATTTGTATGAAATGAAACAGAACTTGAGTGCTTCCATGGCACTTGAAAATTTTAAAGGTACTATTTTATCTACTCGAATGATCCTCGACGCTCATCTATGTACAAATACCTTTGAGTATATGTGGGAAGATCAGTTGGTAACTGATCTGGTGAAGCATTCAGAGGAGAAAATTTCCCGAAATGAAGTCTCTGTTGATACACGTGTTTACTTTTGGGATTTTTGGAAGGACAAAATTCTCTGCATGTTGGAGTACCTTGGTTGGCAAGAAACTCAAGATCAAAACACAAATGAGTATTGTGAGGAGTTTTGTCTAGAGTACTTTGGAGTAAGGAAGCATCTCAGTAATCAGAACATCATATACATTTTGATTAACTCTGGTGCTGATTGGACAGAAAAATTAGATAAAGAATCTCTTCAAAGGCATGGTGATGTCTACAGTGTTGAAGTTCAGCAGTTTATTTCTGCTTCCCGGAGTTACTGGTATTCAGAGGTATTTTCCGTTGGTGAAATGGTACTGGAAAAGTTGAGAGCACTTCATAGGATCTCGTCAAAGAACTCCCAGTCTGTACTTAAGCAATGCATTACTGCTGTTCGCACCTTGGAAGTTACTCAGTTTCTAATGGAGCCCAAGTTCCTCGAATCATTTACCGATGATGATACCTTGCGCAACCTCTCTGATATAGGGCTGCAATCCATCTTGTACTTGAGACAACATGATACTTCAATTCTCAGTGTCATCAGTCAAACAATTTGCAATGATGCTCACACTTTTCTTGAGAAAAATGCTCTCCACTGTCACGAGGTTCAAGACAACAGAAGAATGATAAAGTTCGTTAGAGCTTTCCATTCCATGGATTCCAAACGCTCTTTCTTGAAAACTTTAGATTGCTTTGATGATCTGTTGGTGTTGGAAGTAGAATCCGGAAATTTCATGGAGGCTGTCTCTATTGCAAAGGTGAAAGGGGATATTCTCATGGAGGCTGATTTTCTAGAGAAGGCTGGACATTACAGAGAGGCAGCAATGCTTCTTCTCTCCTACTGTTTCGCCAACTCTCTCTGGGGATCGGGAAGGAAAGGCTGGCCATTGAAGCCGTTTAAACACAAGGAGAAGCTTTTAGCAAAAGCAAAGTTATGTGCTAAGAATGTTTCCGATATCTTCTATGAGGATGTATGTACAGACACTAGCATCTTGTCAAATCAAGCTACGAGCTTGTTTGAGCTGAAGCAGATACACAATGCTTCAGAGAAACAAAGAAATAGCAGAGGAATAATAATGTCTGTGTGGAGAATTTTGGATGTTCATCTTCGATCAAATATCTCGAATTATGCGCGCAAAGACGAACTGCTAACAGGTGTTACAATGGATTCGGGAAGGGAAGATGAGCTGCTAGATGGTCTTACAATGAATTTTGAAAAGTTGTCTATCGAATCACTAGTTTATTTCTGGAATCTTTGGAAGGGTAATATTGTTAATGTATTGGAGTATCTTCGTTGTCTTGAAACCGAAGATGCCAATGACTATGTCAGCTACGGGGAGTTCTGCTTAAGTTACTTGGGCGTAAGGAAGCAGTTAAGTAATAAGAAATGGGTTTATCTTATGCTCAATTCAGATTTTGATTGGGCAAAAAAGGTTGATGATAAGAACAGTGGGGTAATTACCATGGATAATTTCCAGTTTATCTCCGCTGCTCGGAGTTATTGGCTTTCAGAAGTTCGTTCTGTTGGTACGAGGGTATTGGAAACTCTAAAAGCCTTCTACGAATTCTCCGTTAAGAATTCTCTCTCTGAATTATGCCAAAGTATGACTGCCATTCATCTCTGTGAAGTTGTAAAGTTTCTTCAAGGTTTGAAGTTTGTTGAATCATCTAGTGACGAATCAATGCAAAAGTTCGTCGAGTTGAGATTAGACTTCATTGAGTTCTGCAAACAAAATGGAAGTCTTGGTCTCTGCATGGTTAACACACAAGAAATAGATGAAATTGAACATGTTTTCTTGGAGAAATGTGCTCTTCACTATTACAACCTTCAAGATATGGGAAAAATGATGAGTTTTGTTAAAGCTCTTCGGTCCATGGATCTCAGACGCCGTTTCTTGAAAAGCTTAGATTGCTATGATGAGCTTTTGTTATTGGAAGAAGAATCTGGAAACTATATGGAAGCTGCCACCATTGCAAGGCAAAAAGGGGATATTTTTCTTGAGGTTGATCTACTAAAGAAGGCTGGGCTGTACAAAGAAGCAGCAAGACTAATAATCTTCTATGCATTGGCCAACTCTCTATGGACAAAGGGGAGCAAAGGCTGGCCTTTGAAACCTTTTACACAAAAGAAGGAGCTTCTATTCGAAGCCAAGTCTCTTGCGAAGAATTGCTCGAATATCTTTTACGAGAATGTTTGTATCGAGGCTAACTTGTTTTCAGACGACGAGAGTACCTTGTCCGAAATCAAGCAATGTTTTAAAGCTTCCCGGGAAAACAATAATCTCACTGGCGAAGTGTTGTCTGCCCGAAAAGTTCTAGATTCTCATTTTGATTCGGACATCTCACAGTACGAGTGGGAAGATAAATTAGTAGCTGACGCGGTTAAGGAATCCGTAGCTATAATTTACCAGGATAGGCTCTCTGTTGAAACCCTAGTCTACTTCTGGAACTGTTGGAAGGAAAATATTTTAACTGTAGTTTCATATCTCAAATGTCTTGAAACTCAAAATGTGAAGGGAAATACAAATTGTGAGGAGTTCTGTTTGAACTACTTGGGTGTCAGGAAGCAGCTTGATGGTGAAGAAATCTACCACTTGCTCAACCCTGAAGCTGATTGGGTCACAAGTTGTGATGGAAAGTTTACTAGCATGGATGCTCAACTATTTTCCACAATTGCCATGAAGTTTTGGTACTCAGAACTACTATCCGTTGGTGCGAAAGTGTTGGAGACCTTGAGTGCTCTTCGAGTGTTCTCTATCGACAATTCGTTATCTTTGTTTTCTCAAAGTATGACTGATGTTCGTATCTTTGAAGTTGCCAAGTTTTTCACTGGTTCCGAATCCTATAGGCATTCTGCGGAGATTGAACTTGTGCAAGATTATGTTAAATTGTCTACTGAAGGTTTCTTCGAGAATGTGTTTTCTCCACATTGGACTGAATCAATGACGGAAAATATGATTGCCTTACGAGGAACTGAGGTTTCCAATGATGTGCTTGGCGAAATTATACATAACATCATTGACTTGGAGAGTGATGAGTTGACATATGAAGAGATCGGAAGGGTATTGATGATTCTGTTTGGGCATCAAAAACTACCTGTCGCGCTGTATGAAAGCATTGGGGAAAGGTTTCATGCAAATCCGCCATGGAAGGCTGTTGTCAATGAACTAAAAGGACATTGTTTGGCGGAGGACAGAGAGTCCGACGCTCTTTGGATGGCCTCGTTGTTACATGAAGCTCTGAAAGGCACGTATGACGCGAAATGGAGGAAAGGTTTCGACAGTATATCGCCTGATTGCTTCCTATACATTCTTGAGCGCCAAATAGTTTTGGTATTGTATTCTCAGAGCTGTTTTTATGCCACAAAGTCATCTACAATTGAATGGCTTATGCATGAGGACTTGGCCACCTGCTCATCCAATAGCTCAACAAGTGATAATATGGCAGCATCTTCAGGTGGTTTCCTTGATTTTGTAGCCAGATCAGTTCACAAGCTTTTGATCAGCAAATGTGGTGTCATGGAATGGTTTAACAGATCTCATATCCAGTCAGATGAATCCTTTCGACTACTTGTGCTGAGATTCGTTATTCTGATGTGCATAGTATGCGCAAACACGGGGATGCATTTTGATATGCTCTTTAGCGTGCTTGGCGTTGCTCACATTAACTCGAAGCTTCCAGAGGCGTTTTATGATATGCTAAAAAGAATAAAGAAGCGTAAAAATAGTTTCATACATATTCTTGCTGAAGCCTTAGTGAAGATCGGGAATCCTCTCGTGGTAGTCTGTCAAGAGCCGGAAGAGCACTGTAAGAAATCCTTGTGTGCTGATGCCATTGTTGTGAGAGTAAAGAATATTCAGCAGAGGAAGGATATTCTGAGTCATGTTTCCAAAGAACGAGAAGGATGTACAGGATCGTGTCACAAATGTCGAGTCATGTGGTCCATCGAGCTCTCGTGCTGCATTAGATCAGCAGTTGAAGATCGCAACTGATGAGGTACAGAAATGCAGATATTCAAAGAAAGCATTCAACACTCCGGAGTCTTCAAAGGTTGGATATGACAATAATGTGAGTTCTGTATCTAATGTCCCGCGTTTTAAGGTAACTTATATAACATTTAACATAATTTTATTCTGTTCATTTAACAGAAAACGACGGACTTCAAAAATATTTCAACTGCACAACCCTCTCAGAGCAGATTCCAAAACAACAAAAATAGGGAGGTTTTTGGACTCAAGAAAGTGTCTGTTGCTTTAGACATGAGGTCAGTACTCTGAAGCTGCATTATGGCATTACTGTAATTTCTATAATAAATTATAAACCTATTAAGCATTATAATATGCATCAAATTTATCAATGAAAAGCTCTATAATTTAGCTTCCAGCACTGTGAATAGGTTGTTTTTCAAAGAACCCATATATTTTCTCGAGTATATATAGATATAATAGCCTTCAAATTTACGTTTTTTTTCGGTTATTTGATTGCCCTCAGTGACTCAAAACTCAAGTCTGTAAACAGTCAATCCAGAGACAGTAGTTGCAAGAAGAGTAAAACAAAGAGTAGGCTTGAGCAGCCACTTATGTCGTGGGAACCAAAAGCTGAGGGAAGCGGGAAGAAGTGCAAAGAGGTGAAATCCAAAGTTTTGGTAGAAGATTTGGTTGGTGAAGTGAAGTTTGCTGGAAGCGGTTTGGCTTGCCATCATCCAATTGAGATGCGGGAACCAAAGAAAGTAATGATTCCAAAGATGACATCCAAAGAAAGTAGAGATTCGAACTGTGAACGGCGGGTTGAATCAAAAGGATACTCTTGTTCTCAAAAGGAAGAGACGAGGAGTTTGCCCCAGCAGTCACGTCTGGTGTGGCAACCAAAAGTAGAGTGCGACAGGAACAATGGTAAGCAAATCAAATCCAGTGACAGTAGCAATTCTAAGGCATTGCCAAATGCAGAGGGAAGTGAGAAGAAGCAGGAACAGAAAGGAAATCCTAATTGGAAGGAGCCGAGGTTGGTGAGTGAACAAAATGCAGCTGATACAAGTGTGGCTGGTAGTGACAGTAACAGCAATCAACTCAAGTGTAAAGAGAAGGCTGATTATATAAAGAAGCAACCACTTACGGTATGGGAACCAAAACAGCGGGATTAACTACAACAAGCAAATGCGAACGGTAATTTAAGCAGTATATAGTTATAGAAACTTCAAATGTAAATCTGATGACAAGCATTACAGCACTGTTTTCAGGGTTTTTGTTTTCTCGGGTGGGATGCTGAAATTTTATGATAATTAAGATGCATACTTATATAGCTTCTTTTACTCTCTCCTCTTTTCCATGTTTATGCAGTTATCAGTAGCTAAGGTGAAATTGGTGATAGACCTTTGTAGCTCCATGAACATATTTAAATGTTTAACAGCACTATCTGATGAATATGTAAAATATGCAGTCCTTCAGTCCAAGAATGAGTAATTTACTTGTGCAATAATTTGATGTAGTAATACAAAACATTGGAGAGCCCAGAATTCAAAACAATGAAAAAATGAATATATAAAGATAACTATAAACTAATAACCAAGCAACCCAGAAATGTATGTGGAATTGTGCATGAAACAAACTCTCCTGTCATTAAAACACCATCATTTATAGCATAGTGCAGTATAGTATACCCTCAATGTTAAAGACATTAACATCTAGAAAATCGAACAATTTTAGTGCAATAAAATGACTACTGTGATACAAAATGGATGAGCAAGAAGCAAGGTTCCAGTGAAGACACCTAATTTATGTCAAACCAAAACAAACTAAGCCCTTATTTGTGTAATGATCCTGTGTAACCTTTGCCGTCAAAATGTGCAAATGCTTAGTTACTCTCATCTCTTCCAAACACCTTGATTCTTGATAATGGGGACCTCGAACTTGTTCGGCGAGAGTGCTCGGTACTTGGCAAATTGCTCGTTAGCCTCCACATCCTTGTCAAGCAAGCTATAAATCATCCGCCGACAAAAATACGGTCTGAAGTCATCAGGATCTTCCATGGCCAATTCCTGGTAGCTACTCAAGGCCTCCTCCACATTCTTCTGCAGAAACTGTATCTGAGCCATTATCAGCTGCGCCTCCTTATTCTCTTCTACCATTTCCAATCCGTCTTCCAATCGCTTAATCACTGCTTCGCCTTCCCCGCAGCGATCCATCAACAATGCATTCTCGAATAATGCTTCGAAAGATTGAGGGTTTTCAGCCAGAATTTCCTCAAACACCTTTCGTGCACTTTCGGTTTGGCCCATTTCGCTCATTAGCCTGGCCATCAGGAACTTCCACTCCGGCTGCACCGAAACCAGGCGTTTCAGGATTTCGAGAGCCTCTTCGTCCTCGCCGCTCTCGAGCTTCCTCTCAAGGAGCGATTCAAGCCCTTCCACGGCGTCGGATTGGTCTTGCACCTCTGGATCTTCTTCGTCTAGAATAATCTTTTCCACCTCCGGAGCTGGAGCTTGAGCTTGAGCTCTGGCGGGAAACTAGGACAATTTTTCGGCCATGGAAATCGTAGCGGCAATCAGAATAGAAGCTCGAGCAAATCTCTGAACAACAGAGAGGTTGTCATTTTCAGTTGGTGAAGAAGAAGAAGAAGAAGAAGCTCTAATGGCAATGTGAGACAGAGATCGGAGACTAGAGGATGTGAAACGGAGAGAAGAAGAAGAAGAAGAGTTGGTGGTGGGAGGTGGGTTTAAGGTTGTTTTGAAGCGGAAAAGAGAGGGTACAGTGATGGAGGACATGGTGGTTGTTGATCCAGAGAAAGACACAGCTTAACTTTTGGTGGTGGATTTTGAATTAATATGGGTTTTAGGGTTTTGGAGTTTGGTGGGTGGGGAAGTCAATTTGGAGGTTAGGTGGGAGAAAATGAGTGCTTCTTTGACAAAACTACTTGCAGCTTCAACTGCTCTTCTGATGTTTGGTAATTGAAGGGAAAATGCAATTTTCAATTATAATTGTGTAGCTCAGCCGCAAGTCGCGAAATTCTTACCGCTCAAAAATTAAGTCGTTAGTATAACCGACGCCTAGACCAACTAGTGAGGAGTTGTTCCAATTTAGTCTTAGGTCTCGAATTCAAGTTTCTAGAAATGCAACTGCGTTAAATTTGGTAGAGACAGCTTTGTCGCCCTTGTGGTCCTATCCGGCTCGAATGAAAATTAGGCTGAGTGTTATATAGCTTAAAAGTGCTGATCTCGTGCTGAACGCGGCCCGCTTCAGAAACCTCAGGGTTAAAACCAAAAAAAAAAAAAAAAAATTGTGAAATAAATAGTAGCTTCCAGTTGCTATTATATGATGATAATGTATCGTGTTGTCCTCTAAAATTGACCTAAATTGAAACCCCACCAATGACCCAAATAGTTGATTTCCAGGAGCATCTGTAATTTACAAAATGATCAGGACAAGGTCAGCTTCTTACATGTATTGCTTGCTTTTAAGCCTACCTAGAAAACAAAAAACATATGGTAACAATACTCAGACTATTCTGTCTAAACTAAACCACAATAACATAGTGAAAGCTAGCTACTAAAAAGGTGGCAATTTACAAATACTACCAGAAAGTGAAGGTGAAGAAGAAAATGACCACTGCAATTCCATAACCCGACTGACCAGCCAAGTTTGAAGATTACAGTATAAATGAAGCACAGATTCATACAAAAAATACTCCATCCACAATCTCCCACCAGTTTAATTCGAGAAGAAATATATTGGCAACGCTGCAGGGTCAAGTTCCCAAGAACCTCTCAGGCTACCACCTCTTTCTAGCATCAGGCGGAAAGCAGGAATCTGATGTGAGAATCTTAGCAACTCGACACTGCTGATTGTCAATGTAACAGCAGACCCACCATTTGATTGAGCCTTGAAAACTGAATTGAAACCAACACGCTCTAAAACCATTACTTTTATGCAGTGAACATTATCCTCGAGGATTTCAACTATCTCATGTTTACAACTCACTAAGTCAGAACACGTCATATTAGCATTCCAGTTCTTATACAATGCCCAAACCTCACCTTTTCGTGGAAAGATGGCATATTCATTCTTCTTCTTGCCAGTATGCACTGCTTTCAATTGATGAGAAAAAGAAGCAGTGTCAGTATAGGCCTGGGATTCAGTTTTTCTAACCTTAAATATTCCACAAGAAACGGGCATGTCTTTATCTTTCCAATGAATCATGTCCTTGGGAAGCGCCCGGGCTGCAAACCAGGTTATGTGCAACTTAAAATCTGGAGAATGAACAACTTTTGTAACCTCACAATAGTACTTCGGCAAACCATCATCATCACTATATAATGCCCATAGCTGACCTGTCTGAAACTTATCCTTAGATCTATCCGCATCGAAGTTGTAGAATTCTGGCTCTGGATAATCCACAGCTTCTAGGGAGGAAGCTAGAGGAGAACTACAATCTTCAGTTGCATTGCCAGAGTTGCTAGCCTTTGAGTCTAAATTGGTTCCCCTCACATCATCCGGAGACTTACAAGCACTTCTTTCTTCATGCTCTGTCATGGGATTCTCATTATCCACTTGAGATCTTGAACAAGAACCATTGAGATAACCACCATCAACCCCCACTTCTAAATCTATAGGAATAACAATCTCTTCAATATTGGTAGGTAGAGAAGCTGGATCAAGTTCATAAGATCCTTTTGGAACACCTTTTCTTTCCTGACCACTCATTTCAAAGGATGGAACCATGTGAGAGAACCTATAAATTTCACTTGGTGGTATTACGCACTTCCCAGCTCCTTCCTTAACCATTCGGCAAAAGAGGCTGACAAAGCCTTTCACCTTTCCCAAGTATGCAACACACAAGCCAATACCATCAGTGTATTCTGATAAGATTTCCACAAATTCATACTCATACTTCCTGTCACTATCTGCATCAGTAGCCCAATTAATACTCCAGTTCTTAAAAAGGGCCCAAGTTTCTCCCTTTCTTGGATATATCTTGTAAGTATTTCTACGGCTCCCTCTTCCACAGCAAACCAGATGAGAAAAAATGAGAAGATCTTCAGTGTTTTCAGAGAAGGAATAAATACTCGTACCACCCTTGTACTAGACACTTCCAACATTAGGCACTCCTGAACAAAAAGTCTCAACTTTAGACTGCCCTATATATCCTATTAATTGCACCATGTGTCGTGCACATGCAGAAATACTTTTGGAAATGGCATAAATGCCCTTTCCTTATGTCTTCTTCTACATTGTGACTTGAACAATGTTCATCATAATCGCCGGAATCTGCAATTTTTTATTCCAGATTTTTTTGTTGAATTTTAAAACTCTTCCCAATTGAATCTCTCTCAATCTCATATAAAGTTAAACACGATTCTCACTCATTTATAATCAGTCCCAAAATTATTATATAAACAACAAATTCATACAAATCGGTCCCAAATTATTCGCCAAAATTATTTTAATAAATCTCAAAATTATACAAATAGGTAACAATCTTGAAGTGAGATTGATCAAATCTGGAGCAGAAACACGGTGTTGGTGGCGGCCTTGAACTGAGATTGCCGGAAAAGATGATGGTTTTGAGGCTCAGATCTGGAAAAGATAGTGGTTTTGAAGCTCAGATCCGGCAAGGACAGATTTGGGGAAGAACTAGCGGTGTTGGCGGCGGCGTTGGAAAAAACTCGCTGGCATAAACGGCGGGTTTGAAA
>JAYMSZ010002994.1:0-11182 GCA_036897665.1 Pelargonium citronellum
TTATTCCAAATTCCGTTTTTTTCAATTTATAAAAACTCCCAAAAAAAAAAAAAAAAAACCCACGAAAGAAGAAAACATGCTAAGCGAAAAACTAGTGCGGTGCATAACCTTCATATTTACTATGATTTGGAATCCCTCCATCACATCACGTGACACTCTCATGACTGAATTAGTTTCTTCAAATCCACAAAAGACCATTTCATTTCCCCCCAAACCTCAACCCAAATTCCTCTTTTCCACCATGACTCTACTCAAACAGTATATATAGAAACTCCAAGTTATTAGTTTTACAAATTTCACCAAGAATCAAGATAGTTCCACATTATTTGTGCAATCCTATTTTCCAACCAAGAACAAGAGTGGAGTGGCATATACTATACATATATGTCCTTCCAATTCCATGTATATTACTGATTGTTGCTAAACTCACAGAAGCTGCACAACAGCAGCCACCCGCAATGCCCCGTTTTGGAGAAGATCGGCGAGCTCATCAAATAACAAAGCCGTGCGCCAGCCCCATCCTTTGGGTGCTTTCGGTAGAAGAGTCCCAGCTTGCTTGAAACTGCCAAATACCATGACTTCTCTCTTCGAAGGACAAATTAGCTGCACATGATTAATTGGTTTAAATGTCAATGACCTAATTACATGATTAAACTCACACCTATTGTTTACTTGAATCATTACCTGATAGCGTGCAGTAACCTTTTCGCGAGAATCCACATACATATGAACCTGCAAACAACATTGCAAATCTTAAAGATAATCGTACCAAGTTGCTGCTCTATAATTGTTTCTTCTTCATAAAGATCAAAATAGTTGGCAGTTCTCCAGTCGTAGGATCAAAATCACATTGATTAGCTAATGGTGAAGCACTAGACAGACCGTCCATCTACAAAGAGAAAGCTGACCTTTCTAACGGAATCAGTTATCTCTGCCTTTCGACGGTGAAGAAACAACCCTGAAACAAAAGATAATATAAATTAGCAATCTTGACATTTTTGTAATAGCATGTGTCCAGGTGAATCAGTCAAGTAATTAGAATGTTACCAAGAGTCCGCCGTCCTTGAGGGTCTTCATCGTTAAAAGCTTGAACACTAACCTGAAAATTGTAAAATATCAAATAAAAACCAGCCACTATCATAGCAAGGAAAAATGTAAAAGCCTTGATTTTTTTTTTCTCTGGTAAAAGTAACATAATCGTCCATGTTTACCTTCCATAAAGAGCCAGCATAGAAAACTTCAGGAGAGTGCTTGACTTGGCCATCACTTAGTCTGTGCACGTCTTTGAATTCCACCCTATGGGCCAGAGGAAAATTTGACACGACACAGATTAAAGATGGTTGTAATAATTAACAGTTAAAACAAAAAGGATGAAAGATACAGGATAAGCACTTAAAAGTCATATTATAATGGAACTAAATCAAATGAGCAACCAAGTATTAGAATGCAATGATAGGATCTGAACAGATTTTTTAATTTTTTTAATTACAGTTTATCATATCCAAGCAAAAAGAATCGTGAAATACCCGGCTACAGGCACTAGCCACAAGTGCAGGAAAAAAGAGAGACAATCTTTACTACATGTAGAAACAGCTTTGCATGGAAGTCTTCAATTTACTAAACTACTTTGGAAGATATTTGGTAGTCAAACAAGTTAAAAGGACAACTTACCCGAAACGAAAAGGAGGAAAGTGACTCAGAGGTGTTTTCATATCCAATGATATAGAACTGTTCACATTTGCCCACTCAATTCCGATGGCATGCTCAGGTGACTCTAGCATCTGTACAGGAATGCCACTAGTACTTGGCAGTGAAGTCGAAGGTCCAGACAGTCTTCCTTGCATATCCATTTCATAACCCCTCTCTATTTGCTCTCCTTGAACATTTGCAATGTTGCTACCTCCTTGGCTTAACCCAACCAATGCTGTCAACCCATCCCCAGAGAGGTCTCCATTATGATCAGTTCTAGCCTCTGAATCATCATTAGCAAGAGACTGCTGACCATTTCTGTTGCCTATCCCAAGGGGAACTGGGGAAAAAACAAAACGTGTGGGGCCCCAAGACCCTGCCGGTACATATGCAGCACCACGTCCAATACCCGCAAGCCCATCAATTTGGCCCCTAACGTGCACACGTACAGGCCTAAAAAGGCCATTCCCTTCACCTTGAGCAGATTCAGCAACATATATATTTCCTAAATTGCCAACTGGGCCACTGAGGTCATGCTCTTGCATATAATAACTAGGAGTGGGAATTCCATGTGAAAATCCAAAGGGCTGCCTGCAAGCACATGACATAATTGCGAGGCAGCAATTTCTGCATGTCTCAGCACCAATTTCTTGTACCCTCTGGCTTAAAAGCATCTACATGATAGCCATACAATTGAACATATCAATAATTTTTTCCATACAGGTGACAGTTTGAAATTTTATGAATACGGGATGACTTGTAGCTAGGGGCAAAAGGTGTTATCGTGAAAGAGACAGCTGCTCGAAATTCAAATTGTGGTTACCTAATACATATCTACCCAGTAAAAGTGTCACTTGGGAGTATTAGAAAGATTACAGGCTCCTTATCTGTTACTTCTAAAAAATGAACTTTAGCAATCCAGACATCTCCTTTGTTTGCCCTGTTTACTTACCCTTATGGAAACCCACAATAGAGAGCAATATCAAAATCTGAGTAAAGCATTTAGTTCTTTGGTAAAAGAGATGGAACGCTAGTAAATATTTTAACTTGAAAGGTGAAACTAGCTAGCTTACCACAATTCCTTTTTATGTCTAAACCATATGTCCAAATTGCAAGTAACTGAGGGTGAAAAACATGAAGATATAACATTCGTATCTCCAGCTGAGTTAATGATGAAAATCTCCCAGACAGACCCACCCAATAGACTGGCGTTATGGTATGGAAATGTAACTATTCTACAAGTCACAAAGACAGACAAACAACACCCCAAAGGCTCACCTGGATAGGATTCAAACCCAACTCCTTCATATGAGTTATATATAAGATACAAATGAAGCATGGAATCTTCCCATCCGGTTACAGCATTTATGTAGAAGTAATAGTCAAAAAATATAAAATTAAGGGAGCTTAAAGATCTTAATGTCATACCTGTAGCCAAAGACCATCATTCAAAGCTTTGCAAGGGAACCCCAATTCCTCAAGCTGCTTCCGTACATTTAGTAGGGTCTCAAAAGACATATTGCAGTATAAAAGGGAACCGCCATCAAATATACTTGCAAATGCATCATATTCCTCTCCACGGATTCCGCAACTACTTTTATCACAACCTTTTACCTGTGGCTTGCCCACTACCCTGCCACCCCATGAAAAAGAAGGCATTTCACATCTTCCCCACTCATTTGATACTAATTCATTACATGAGTTCATAGCAGAACAGTGTCCTGGTTGGTCCCTGGCAAGCCAATTATTGTCATTCAAATGGTAGCCTGACCCTTCCTTAGATGGTCCCTCCAAAACCACTCCATTGGATTCCAGGCCACTTGTCCCAACCCCAATTGGCATTTCAGGAAAAGAACATGAGGTTCTACCACCAGTAGCATCTAAGTATGAGTTGTTGAATGGTCGAGGTGATCTGACCATCTTGTTAGAATAACTAGTTTCCATATTTGAGGGAGAACATGCAGATTCCTGTACCTGTTGTTTGGAATCTGAAACCCCTGTTTGGTAGTCAACCACACAGTTTGCAAGTTCAACAACAAGACTATGAGTACTATGGCCTTCTAAATCATCTTTTAAAGTTAGATGACCCAGTTCAGATTCCACCATATTATTACTGCAGCTATCACACAATTTCTTCCCTTTCGCTTCAATGGAATCAGAATGAACACTCATTCCTATCTCTGAATTCGAACTTCCTTGCTCAGAATGCTCTGTCTTGCAAAAGGCACCCTTGGCAAGAAGTGTGTGCATCGCCAATTCAAACCTTTAATTGAAAATAAAGCATTGTGTTATCGATCTTCACAAATATTTTAGCAAATCAGACACCTAAGAAGCTGCTACTAACACCACTTACCGTTTTTCTTCACTAGGTACCCACAATTCATCTGAGGTCAGTAATGCATGCAAAGTTTGAGAAGAGAGTTTTGGAAGCACCTACTCCACAGTGGGCACAATAAACAAGAATTAAGTAAAATTGAACAAAAACAGGAAATACAAAAAAAATTACGAAATTGATAAAAGAAATTGTAATTGATAAAAGTGAAAGACGTCATCCAAACTATATAGTTAAGAAAGAATGCTGGCAGTTTGTTTACAGATACTAGACATCTAAGAGTTCTAGGTGTAAACAAACTGCCTAGTGTGTCATAGAACTGTGAAAGTGTGAATTACTCTTTGTTTCTCTTCAAAGTTCTAAACTCGTGCAAGGAACCCATTAAGAAGTTGAACTAATAAAATTATCTTGATCTGTTATATCATTCAACTTTAGCGTTTATTATTTTATTTTATTTGTGAATAGTGCTACATAATATGATTGTGTTCCTCCATCAAAATCATCATTTGTAAAAATAAAAATAAAAACTTGACAAGAACTAACAATGAAATTTCACAATACTCTCCACTTTATTGGGGAGAGTATTAATATGCTTAAGTTGATTATTTATGCATCAGCCCCTCTATAATTACAGCTCAAAGAAAAGTTTGGTATATACCATATAAAAATGCCACCTTCTCTACAATGAACATTCTGAAAGTTGTTGATCTGAAGATAGAAGGCAGTTATGTTTTTTTTTTTAACCATTTAATTCTATTTTGTTGAATATTTGAATTATTAGACCTTCAAATGAAAAGAAAACACAGTAAAAAGTTATTTGAAAAACATGGTTTTAATAATGATAAAAATAATATAGAAAGAGCCTAATTACATGTTGCTTTATATTGGCAATTGCAAAAGATGGAAAGACAGAGAGAAAGAATCAGTATAGACCAAGGCTACCAGTTTTACTTTACAGAATATCATCCATCTTTACCTCCTTCAACTCCATTGCACCACTTTGACAAAGGTAGCCCCAGCAAGCATTTCTTACACGTTCTCCATGTATACCATAGTCTTGGCTCTCTGCAAATACCTGATATACAAACAGAGAGAGTCAATAATGGAAGAAACAGGGAGCAAATTGAAGTATACACAGCATGCAGAAGCATCTTGAACCTGATACGCTAAGAAATTGGAAGTCCATAATTCAGATATAATGAAGTCCGTACAAATTGCACATAAATCCTGCAAAGGAAATGAACATGATATTAAGCAAACCAGAGAGCTGACTAACTGCATCTAAGAAAATCTCGTATATACAAAGGTCAAACGAGAAACCATAATATCCTATGCCTTTAATAAAATAAAACAGACATTTCCTCATAGTGGGACAATGATACCTGAAGGTCAAGGAATGATGCAGAAGCCAAAACACGAAAGGCATTACTGTCATTTAACTTAGGGTGGTGGCCATACAGATATGCCAAAGCCATTGCTATGGCCTCACCATTAACATTCTTGTCATCTACTTGCAAGGTTAAAATGGGAGCACTGGCTTCTTTCCAAGGACCATGAAGCATATTCCTGAAGGCAGAAAATGAATTTGAATTGGTTAGCATAAGCACCTAATAAAGAATTAGACTTAAGAATCGTATATGTGTGCCTTAGAGATCAACCATTGCACAAATGCTGTAGCACAACTTATGGAAAATATTCATTTTTTAAAACTCCTAGCTATCCAGCACCCTCTTATACTACATGACATTTTGCTTCTCCTGAATCCCTGAATCAACATTTCTTTTGGCTTTCTGCTTTTCTCTTGCAGCATCTTATGTTAGCAGTTAAAACTTTCCTATGGGTTGCTAGTAGATTAATTTGTCTTCTCCACAAAGTACCCAAAAAAAAATTGAATTTTACAAGTAAGATAGTGATCCGAAGGCCTTGAGAAAGGAATATACCTATCTAATATAAAAAGTTTCATTAAGAGTTATGAAGCACCAATACTGATACTGGTACTGGGTGCGATATGCAATAAGTATGGCAGTAAAAAAAAACATATGATACAGGTATGGCGGGATAAGTCGGTTAAATAATATTTAAATATTATACAAAAAATTGTAAATTTCATTATAAAAGACTGCCCATCCAAGTATACCTCAATTTCTCGTATGGGCTTGATTATCTAGAAACTTTACGAAGCCCACGGTAGATTAAAACATATTCACTATGTTGGTGGCCTAACAATTCCATACTACTACGGTACTACCACTTCAAATCCCCAACCCTAAAAGCAATACACTAATCCCTGGCATGGCAGGTCCACAATCCACTTGACGGTGGATCAACCTAGTGAAGAGCCAACTGACTGTTGGCCCTATGAGGATTGCAATTCAAACGTAGACTCTTTCCTTAGCAAACCCTTAGGGTTGCAGGTGGTTTATCCACATTTCTATCTTTGATGCAACATTCTAACTGTAACCATAAACAACTATATCTCTTAATTTGCTAAGCAGAATCTCCACTTGAAACTCACAGCAACTCATCACTAAAGAGAAACCCAGTTACCATAGTGAGTGACACATGATCCCCACCACCTCCAATTAAAAAAATTAGCAACCCAATTTTCAATTTTCAAGCATCAAAACACAGCACTAAATAATTCAAAATCTATCCAAACCTCACACAGGAATTGCACTAATTTACAACAACTAATTCACCACCAACCAAATTGAACAGCAAAAAGTAAAAGCAAAGGAGAAATTGAGTGGTGGTTACCGGAAATAGGAGCTGCGAGAGAGAATCAGGCGGTGGAGATGGTAGGTGGAGCCCATGGCGTGGACGACGATATCGGAGAAGGAGCCGGCACTGAAGCCCTCCATCTGGATGTGATCGCAGAGGGAGGTGAGATTGCAATCGAGAGCTCGCAGCTCGGTGGTGCTCCGATCATTGCCGGAGTGCTGCGACGGCGGGATCGTCATTTTCATAGGGGCGCCATAGGTACGGGATTTTGGGTACTGAGCTTCCATCATCAGTACATGGTTGAATTTGAGGAAGCTTTTGAGTTTCAGAGTATCTTTATGCTATAATGGAGACAATGAGCCCTCAGATGATATTTATATGCTCTTGCTCTACTGATTTATGTCCATTTTCTCCTAAATTCTTGTCCAACACAAGACCTATTTTTATTGATTTGGAGTTGAGGTTTTCGTGTTAAATTATTTCTAGGTTTTGGAGGTTGATTAGAGAAATAATTTATAATTAATTAGAAGATTTTTCATAAGTTAAAAAGACATGATCCAATAAGTTTCTTCCTTTATAAATACGATGTAATACGTAACATCAAATTAGATTTGTATACAAATGCATATATAGGGACCGTGTAGTCAGTGGAGAAATTAGTTCTCAATTTGTGTGGGAAAACCGGTGGGAGCAAACACATACATATGTTTAAGAAGCGATTATCAGTTTGTGTGAACTTTAAAGATACAACACTTCTTTCGTCTAAAAATAAGTGTTTTATAATTGTCAATAGTATTTTTATATAATTTAGTTAGCATCCATTAACACGTGGCCATAAAAAAATATAAGAGTATGTATATCTTATTTACTAACTTTTCCTTAAATTTTTTTAAATAAAAACAAAATTTTTTACTCCAAATCTTTTTGTGCCTATCCTTTTTTATAAAAACTTAGAAACAATTTTCTCAATGTGCGTACTTAACTCTTGTGTTCTCACAATCAGGAACAAATTTCCCAAAATGCATGCTCAACTCTTATGTTCTCACAATCAGGATCATTCAAAGAAACTAGAAGAATATTTTATTTTTCTTCTATAGAGACTCATTATAGAACGGATAGACTAACAAAAAGAATATTCCTCTTCTACGGAGACTCATTTTGAAATGCAGAGTAATAAAGAAGTGAAATGCAGTTCGTGAACATCTACATTTTGTGATGTGATTTCAATTATACTCGAAATAATTGCATGTTTCAATAGTGTTTTTGTCACGTACTAAAATAAGTGTTTCTTTACATGTATAAGACTTGCTTTATCTTAAAGCTTTTATGGGCATTGCCTTCTTATAGTAACCAATATAGGAGAAAAATGGAGCCAAAAACAAATGATTCAGATACACAAATACATCTGAAGTCACAATAATTTGGCATTAAACTGGAAGCTTAGGGTAACACAAACACTACTTCACAAAGAATAAAGTCTAATAATGCAAGCATCAAATATAAATCTCCAAAAATTATAAATAGCATAGAAAACATCTCATAACCAAGAAATCCCAATAGGCCTAAATACTAGGCATAAAAAGCTCAAATCCAAGTTACCATTACAGAAGACTAAAAATAACCAAGCAACAATTAAAATAAAAGCCACAGCAAGCTCTACTTTAAAGCCAGCTGCTCCATATCTCTCCAACTCAGCACTTAACCTCCTTCAACCCATGGCCAAAGTACAAAAATGTAGGATCGGTGGCACCTTCCTTGTAGTAAGCAAAAACCATAGTTGAATCATCATGCATGCTCTCCCCCACAAAGCTGCACAATATATAATTAACATAAATATCGTGTATGACAATAGTTAACATCAAAACCTGGTCAAGCTAACACTTACAACTGAAGGTCGCTAAGCTTTGAAAGCAAGTATTTGGTTGCTGCCTCAATGTTCTTCTTGAATTCCTCTTGCTTCTCGCCCTCCAGCTTGGGTGTCAACAACTTGATGTACTTCTTAATGTATGCGACAAATTGCTTCTTGTCAAAAGGAGGTTGCTCCTGTAAGCAAAAATGGATATTTACTTGTTAAACTGTGAAGCAAGAAACAAAATCAGTCTGTAAACTAGTTTCAAAGCCCACTAACCTGAAGCCTAAAAGTGTCAACAATATCAACCACCTTCACAGCTTGATCATCAACACCCTCGTCATCCTCGGCACCCTCAGCAGAAGGGTTTGCACCAATGTCTACATCAACTGCTCCTTGAACAACCCACTGCCAAAAAGATAAAATGCTTCATCAACGCCCATCGACAAGCATCTAAACATAACTAAGCCCCTTCCCAACCTTAAATGAAAGAATTAGCTAAATTGATGAAAGAAAATAATATCAAAACTTATTTGTTACAAAATTGGCTAAACTTAAAGAACCCTATAATATACAAATTAGAAATTACGTGCAAGTGGACTCAAAAGTTGGCAGTATTACTGACAAGGTACGAAACATAGAAACCCTAGTGCTCCATCAATCAATATCAAAATAACCAACAAAACTGATTAAAGCAATAGGAACATATAAAACCTCAATATTTAAGAACTAATACTGACCTTTCCCTCAACTTCCCACAGAACACCATTGTGGATTTCCTTGTAGGGAAAGGAGTCAGAGAGAAGCTCATCACCTTCAAGAAGATTTCAAAACATCAGAATCCAAACAAAATCCAGGTGACCATAGATATTAATTTAGTTTCTCAACATGATAGTTCCTTGAATCTTAAATCAATCAAAAGTAAATACATCGCAGCATTATGATACATGAAATTCACAACTTAACAATTGATGGGCAAGATTGGCGTGAAAAATATAACAAACAAACATACAGAGATAGATGGTTACAAAATTTAAAACCAATGAAATCAGAACACAATAAACGACAAGTAAATTACAAGGTAAATCCATACATCTTCATCTCCAAAACCAGAAAATATCCCCCAAAAACTTCTGGAATTATTTTTGTATAGTGTCAAATTAAAATCAATACAAAATAACAGCTTTGGCTACATAGTTTCAAAATCATGAATTCAAAGTAAAGCATAGATACAAACTAATCCCAAATCCACTAAAGCATAAACATGATTCAGATAACAGACACATGAGATCTAGAACTAATAAACCCACAAAATTTAATATAGGGTTTACAAATCACAACACCATACAAAATTCAATAGTTTCAAAATCACGAATTCAAACTAAATCACAGACACAATCTAATCATACATGCAGACACCCAGAGACGATACCAGATCTAAAACCAATCAACCCACAACAATTCAGAGAACAAACTAAACAAAAAACCTATTGGGTTCACAACCATGTAAAAAAATTCAATACTTTAATAGAAAACAAAGATCTAGCCAACACAAAAGAGAGATTGAAACCAGAAAAACATGGATTTGAATCAGCGAAGAAGAATTACCAGTGAGCAAATCCTGATAGACCAACATGATTATAGGATAAAATCTCTACCGGATTGAAGCCAAGTGCAAAATAAGGAAGCTTGGAGGCAGAGTTGAGAGAGCTTGAGAGGGTTTGCAGAGTCCACACAGCGAGAATTTATAGGGCGAGGGTTTTTTTTTGGCAGAGGAAGAAGAAACTACGGGACTTTGTTTTTACGCAACCTAGACACGTCTTTTTGTAAAATGCCTATTGTATCCCTTTCGCATGTGCGAGTTCGCTTTCTCGGATTGGTCATTGGATTTGGTGATCTAATGTTTTTACCAATTAAAAAATATAAAAATAGTGTATCATTTTAATGGGTCATTTTTTTTCCCAATTATTTCTTAGATGAATTATTCTAATGGAATATACTCTTATTCTCTCATATGAGTAAAAAGAAAAGACTATCTGTAATCTTTTGTGTAAATTTTTAAGAGTCAATATAGAATGTCATATCTGTACCGTTGTATCCGTTCATGCATGTTTATCACTATCATAACATACCCACTGTTTTGAGGTTTCATTTCACCGCTTCTCACAATTCTCTTTCCCTATTCGCAATAAATCTATCTACAACTCCAACTACATGCATGAGCAATACTAGCCTAGTGCAAACCATGACATACATTAAAACTAAGCTTAGAGTGACTAGCATAATAAATCTTATGTGTATATTCTTCATCTTTTTTTCTTGTATATATAGCACTATTTCAAACTAAGTAAATTTAAAGTGTTTAGAAGGGACGGATCCAGAATGTTTAACCGGTGGGGGCAAAGTAATTAAATAATATTTTATTATATCATATTAATTAAACTAATTAATTGAAAAATAAATATATAATTAAAAAAAGTGATACAAAATGTTTCATAGCTTAATTAATTAAGGTACCGTTTGGATTAGGAATTTTGGTTTGGGAATGAGAATGGAGAATGGGAATGAGAATGGGATTCCCATTGATGATG
>JAYMSZ010002995.1:0-11181 GCA_036897665.1 Pelargonium citronellum
TAGGAATGCCACTACTAAAAGATTGAAGTGAGTAATAAATCCCACATCGGATAAAAATAAAAAAAAGTGGCTACATATATTGGTACAGGTGATAGTATGGGAAGCCCAAGCCATTGCCCAATTATTGAAATTTTACAATCTCTATAATATCTCTTCAAGTCTTCCAAAGGTCCTATCTATCACTAGAATAGAATACAAAACTAGCGTTTTTAGAAGCCTTAAATACACAAAAAGGAAATTAAAAACGAAATAGAAAATTTGCATTTCGCCTGACACCGTGTCACATGGAAGAGAAACAAATCAATCCGAAGCTTGGAGGACATGACCTGTGTTAGGCATGACACGTCTGTACGTCCCATGTTGTGGGTCGTGTTGAGGGTCTTGATCTGGAGCATAACCTATCTTTTTTTCTTGAGCTAACACGACCAGTGCTGCTGTTCAACTTGCTTTTCGGTGCTCAAAACATTTCTGAAGCTCTTTCCAATTGCTCCAAAATCCTTGAAATACATATGAAAGGCATGCAAAACACTAGAAAATACATTAGATCTAATAAAGAAAGATAAAATAAACTAAAACAAGTATAAACTTAGACAAATATAAGATAAATAAGAGGACAAGTCTATAAAATGTATCTGTGCACGTGTCAGTGTTGTTTACTGGAATGTATTTGATAGTCTTGTATCTCTTTTTTATATAGTATAACAAGGCCCTGGCATAAGTGTCTTGCACGCAAATCAAATAGTAATAAGAGTCGTAACGAAGTGGAGATTTGGTGTCTTACCCCAAATGGTGCTTTCAAATCCAGTACTTTAATGATTGCAAATTTCTCACTCATCAATAAGATAGTAGACTTTAATACACTGGTTTCAGAAGTTGTGTACGTCTAATTGGTGTGAAGATAGATAGCCGATTTATTCAAATTTGAGCTGGAATGCCATACCTTTGTTTGCATGAGTTGAGTGGAAGCAACAAAACAGATGCCATATTTATACATGAATCAATTCTTCCTCCCAATCAATGGAGAGTGGATACAGTGGGTTCTAAGTTTTTGTAACATAAAAATCAAGTTAACAGAGGGACATTTATTTTATACTGTTTAATTGGATTTGTTCTAAATGACAAGTCTTTCTAATGGCACTGGCAAACCATCAGTAAAATGAAAAATGAGTACAAGATATCACTTCTATAATCTTATGAAGTTGTGTGTGCATACTCAAATTCTCTTAGAAAGAGGTACTGATCCATTTATCTAGTCGGTTCTTGTTTGTATTAGTAAGGAAAGTCCTTAGTAGCTCTTAGCTGGGTTTCATTCACAGCTAGTTATGTTCATTGGAGACTAAACTACATATGGGTTCAAACTTTGCATATCCTATATGTTCATTGGATAAATATAAAATAGATGTGCTATATATAGCGGTGGAAGCTAAACCCTACTAACAAATTTGACCTTTTAGAAGTGAAATCCCTAACAATTTTCTGTAGCCAATTATTAAAATTTAACAATGTTTGGCCCTCTTTGGTGTATTGGAATATGTTGGTGGTGCTTGTGAACTAATGTTTTTGTTGTTTGCTTCTCGGAAATTTACAAATTTATATGATGTTATCAGAAGTTAGTATTATATAAGTGAGCACTTTACTTTTAAAATGCATCTTACATGTACTTTGTTGATGTTTCAGCTATTAACTTGATTTCTCCCCTTAATGTAGTAACTGAAGACTTCTCTTGTCCATTCTGCTTGGTAAAATGTGCAAGCTTTAAGGTTGTAATTTTCTCAATAATTTATTGTTTGTAATTTATTTAAAGGGAATATGCTAGCTATATTTTTTGGTGTGATTCTGATAATTGTTGTAACTTTTTTTAAATAGGGCCTCAAGTATCACTTGCCTTCGTCACATGATCTTTTCAACTTTGAATTTTGGGTTTGTAAACTGCTGGAATCTATGCTGGATTTGTATTTTTCGTAGCTCTTTCAAGAAAAAAAATTACTTAACATGTGATTATTTCGTAGGTAACTGAGGAGTATCAAGCTGTCAACGTGTCTGTAAAAACTGACATCGTAAGATCCGAGGTCAGAACATTTTCACCTGGAAAGTACCTTTGGAGGATTCTTCATGGTACTTCATAAATTATGGCTTCTTTGTGTTCATTGATTATGGTGACTTGAGATGAAATATTCCTTCTTGATTATGTCTGTGTTTTTATTCTCCCTCCTGTTAGGTTCCATTTGCATCATTTCAAAATATAAAATAGAATTTCAGGATTTCACAGTAAAAGCTGAGTTCTCCGTGTTAGCAGTATCAGATGAATTGTTGATTGATGCTTTATCATAATGATTTTTACTACCACAGAATTCATTTCGAATAGCTAGTCTTGTGTCAGCTATATATATAGCAGAAAGCAGTAACCTAGCTGCTGCTGCTGCTTTGCAGATGGTTGTTATATAACTTTATACAGTAGTTGAGCAATTCGATAATACATACACAAACTATATGAAGGATCTACTTTTCTGGTAGTTTTCTCTACTGTAATTTTGTTTAGGCGACCGCTAAATTTATTTAAGCAGCCACCTTATATATCCAGGGATAGTAGGATGGATTGCAGATGTTTAGTTGAAACTTAAATGACTTTGGCATTCTCAATATGTCTTGTGGTTAATAATGTAAATGTGTTCCAAAAGAAAATAGAATTTGCTACTAATTTAGTTGAGTGTTGAGAGTGTACTCTTAGATTTGGGTTATCCACTTTCACACAAGATCATCATTTCCTACACTAATTGGTTCTTCTTTGGAGGTTATCCTGTTGACATATATGAAGGCATGTTTTTTGATTACTTGACAAAGTTGTATGTTTCCTTCTTTTCGTTTAGGCTTGTGTACAAGATAGAAATTGAAATGCTAAAAAGGGTGTGAATGCTGTCATTTATTTTCATGATGGGAAGATGCAAGCAAAACTAGGAAGCTATTCTATAGAGCAGAGGTTTTCATTTTTGTTACTTGTAAGTTTATATGGCAATTATTTTTGTGCAGGTTGTTGCAGATGCTGTTGATCCTAAACTACAAACATTTTTCTTCTGGTATATATTCTAATTTATGTCTAGCTCGCTGGTTAGTTTCTTTGGATTATTATTCAAATTAGTTTTACAAGAATGTAATGAATAGCTGAATTCTTTTATTTTGTTGTGATTTACAGTCCAAAGCCACGAAAGCGCAATAGATCAAAAAGCCATTATCAGAATGCAAATCACGTACACCCTTTTGCCTTAGAGTCAGACATGCTTGCAAGAGTCTGTGAACTTCAACCGAAGACGTATGGTGTGGTTCTTTCTTATACATATTACCATCTCTTTAAATGTTTTATGTAAAAACAATAAAGTATTGTCTTTAAATAAATGCTTCCCTTCTGATTGGTACTGTTGAAGAATTTGAGAATTAGTTCATGAATAGTTTGTTAGACTGCATCTTCTATTGTCATGGCCTCTGAGTAATGAGTTGTGTATTTTCTAAATGGGAATCAAAGGCGAGGCATTCACTTGAACCATTGAACATAGGTGGAACAAGTGCAGAATTTCTTAAACTGATGTGAGATGGATACTGTTTACCAATCTCTACTAAAAACTATGCTCTGTGACTAGGATTATGGCATCTCTTCCTTTTTGTAATGGCTTGCTTATTATGAAGTACAACAATAATTATTTCCATCCCAAAATGAGTGTCTACTTTTTTTTCTTCGCAAAATATGCATTTTCTCATATATACCCTCCCAAGACTTTATTGTCACTATATCAAGTGATTATCATTAACTCATTTTAGGGATATTATTGGTAATTTATGCATAGTTAGGTTACTAATCATTTTGGTACAAATTTAGAGATAGTGGACAGATTTTGGGACAGAGGGCGATAAATAGGTAAATATCTTCTTACTGGAAATTAAGAGATATTGTTTCTCCCCCTTAGTTGACTATACTCCTGTAGTTTGGCCTCAATAGTTTTACTTTTACCTACCACCAAGAATCGCGCACTACACTTGTGTAATAACAAAAGAAAAAAAAGAAAAAGACTTATAGGACTGGAGTTGGGGATTTTTCAATAAGGATTTTCTTTGAACTTTAAATTAATTAAATACTTTTGTCACACTTTTTTTGAGATACTTGCAGCAGATCTATCTAACAGATTATCCAGCCTATTGCTGTGCTTTAAGATTTACCTAACACTGAAAAGTATCTTGGATTGTATTGATAATTTCATGTACAACTGTTGTTCTCATCTTTTCTGACGTGATCCTTATCTGGAGTTCATAATTTAACACTTGGCTTCTTATTTCAGATGCTCATTCGAGTAAAGTTGAAAGGGCTCATATTGCAGGTGGTAATGGTTAGTTGGTTACTTTACACTTGTGCTATAGTGTGTTGAACATATCTGATGATCTGATCCACTTTTGATATTGTAGGGGTTTCTAGCAGTTTACTGCAAGCAACTGTTGATCCTGAGTATGCTCAATCAGTACCTGAAAGTAGTCTTGCACACCCTACCATGCTACAGTTTGCAAAGACAAGAAAGTTATCTATTGAACGTTCAGACCCACGAAAGTATGTCTATTTGTCTTCTTTTTTCCATATTTAGAAAGGCGCTTTGTCAATGCATACAACCATAAATTTGAGGGGTTAAAAAATGATTTAAAGAATTTGTCATTACCACTAAAGGTGCAATCAGGCAAGTCAGGTATTCAAAGTTGATACTCGACTTGAGCTCAACATACTTGAATTGACTCACAACTGAGAAGTGAGGTAAAATAGAGAGAGGCTTATGCTTTTGTTTTTAAGATCCTAAGTTTTTATATAGAAGATTCGAAGTGTGTAGAATTTGTTGTTGATGTTGACATCTTTTTACCCATTCTTATTTTTGTTCTGTGTTATTTAATGAATTACACAAATTGAAACATGGGGTAGTTGTCACAAATTGAAATCATATGGTCACATTGTGTGTATATATGTAATTATTCTTAAATTAAAAATAAGATGAGTTTATTGCTGATCATAGATCCTTGGTATATCAAATTACCATTCATATTAAAGAATGAAAAATCATTGATTTCTCTAGTTTTTCTTTTCCTATAAGCTTCCTTTGACTAAAAATGTATCTACAGTATCCTTGATATTGCTTCAAGAACTTCCTATTCTTCTTCTTGGTGTGAGTTAATATCCATATATGTATAATGTATTAAAATTCCTGCATTGATTCAATAATGTGCTGCTTACAAATTTTTTTAACTATTAAACCACCCATCAATTGCTAATGTTATCTTCATCCATGTACCAGCATCATTCCATGCCCTTTACATTGGTGTACCCTTGTTTTTATTTTCATCTATGCTTATGGTTGTAATTATTTCCAAATTCTCCAGTATCACTAACCATCTTATCAGGGCAGCCACCATTGTCATTGCCCTTGCTAGTAAGCATCATCTATTATTACTATCACCATATTTATAGGCATTTATGCTAGCACACAAATTATCTGTCGACATCATTTCCTCACACAGAATCATGGACATATATGCATAGGGTCTGGCATGGTTAATTGATACCATTTGCACTAGACATTTTGGCACTGTATGTTATGCTTGATTTTGTTTGTCCATGTACCAGATTTGATTTTTTATTTTTGTATTTCTGTTTATGACTACATCTTTATATATTGTATTTTTAATTATTTTGACTTCTTAAATCCAATCATTGTCTTTCCCTTTTCAGCCGTGCCCTCCTGCAGAAGAGACAGTTCTTTCACTCTCATAGAGCTCAGGTGACAGTCTCTTTCTGATTGGTTGTTTCTCTCTCTTTTTTTTTTTCTTAATTATGAATTATTGAATTTGTATGACAAATTAAACAGATTACTTGATAGACATTTAGAGGCCTATGTTGCCAAAATATGTAAAAAGAAGAGCAATCAAGAGCACGAGGCTTCCACAATTGTGGGGTCTGGTGAGGTTTCTTTATATATGCAACCTTCCCCTTGTTTGGTAGAGTGTTTCCCTAACTTGAACAAGTGACCTGAAGAGGTCAGAAGGCAACTAGCTTATCGACGTGTTAAGGCTTGCCGACCCATATTTAATTAAACGCACTAGCTTTATTTGTAAATTGATGCATAGCTGTTCTGTTTGCTTCATTTTTTCCTGGTGCGCCCAAAGTGTTGGAAGTTATGCTACTTTGTGGCAGCCTTTGATTTGGTGGACAAGTTGATATACCTCCTTAGAGGTCAAATGTGAGGGGTAATGAGAATAGCCTTAGGATCTTACAATGTTTATATTGAATTAGAGTGAAATTTGGTCTTATGGTTTCAAGAACTTCCTGCTGAAAATATTAAAACAATAAGGTAGTGATTGGAGCTTTTTTTCCCCGGTATAATGCAACTTGATGAGAAGAACACGATTGCGAGTTCAATTTTTTTTGTAACAATGCATATCTATATGCAAAATTCTGGAAAGATATAAAAAATAGAGGCAGAATTCATAACCTTGTATTCTGATTTTGAGAGGAATGTGATTGTGGATTTAAACAAAAAGGCACATTTATGAATGAATCTATACATCAGTAACGTTCTTTAATCTCAAAAGACGATAACAGGTTTTTTTTTTCTTTTGCATTATTCTTTAAACATTTCTGACAAATTCTTTATCAAATTCATTTCTGAATAATTTTAAAATTAATTATCTAACAAATTCTTTCGTTTTGTAAACCAAACAACAATAGGAACGAGAATCATTCCCACTGCCATACTTTTGTTGATCTTTTAGTAGTGGAAGCCCAAACCAAAATATGTTGGCCATTATTGAAATTTAACTGGGGACGGAAATAGATTACTGAAGTGAGTTAAAACAAATATTTTAGTCTAAGAGTTTCTAAGTATCAGGGATAGTGATATAGAATCTTGGACTTCAATTAAACCAAATAATATTATAAAGTAATGTGAATAACATTGGGAGTGGAGAAACGACATTCTCATCAAATTTCTAATCCAAATGCTACCTTAGTGACTCTTTCATTCTCATTCCCATCAAATTTGTAATCCAAATTCTAATTGAATATCTGAGTATATTGTGCAGGTATCCAAAATGCACATTTTAATTCTTCTATTCTCTTTTATTTTGGAATACTTACTTTCTCCTTTGTCCAATAATGTATACGTTTTTGTACAATTTTTTTTTTTTTTAAATGAGTGCATATTTTCTTGTGCTTGAAGCCCATGGCAGTGGAGCAAGTAATGTCAGATCGGGATAGTGAGGATGAAGTTGATGATGATGTTGCAGATTTTGAAGATCGAAGGGTATGTTTGATAATCACATGACTCATAGTTTTGCACATATTTGTATTGTTAGCTGTAACTCTGTTTGAACTATGAAGTAGTTAATCACTGCCAAAATAAAGATACATATTTAGTCATTCAGAAAATTCATCTTCTCAAACAAGCATTTGCTGTAAGGGAGAGATAAAAATCTGTTTTTACATGTACTAAGATATTATTTAAAATTTTTGTGATTAAGAACTATTGTTCTTTTCATGGATTGTTCATGTAGTATCACGGAGGATGATGTTTGCTTTATATTTCTAGTATATTGCATTTAGAACCTGAAACCTGATTGTTTATTGATCCAAACTGGAATCTAGGATGTCTCAATTAGAGGCAATTGATTGTGATAACCAATTTAACAATATATGTAATTTATAAACCTAATAAATAGTTATCATATATTAGTGTCAGCATATGTGAGATTGGTGTGGTCATAATAGTCTTATGTTACAGATCGTGTCATGGTTTATGCATTCCTTTGTTTGTCAGGGTGATTAAATGAAATATTGGAGCAGCAGTTAAATACGCCTAATCGTCTCCAGACAAATACACCCTTACAGCTTTATATTTGAACTATTTATTAGCATTTAGTGAGTGAATATGTGGGATATTTGTATTGTAACTCACTGTAACGTGTTGTAGATGCTTGATGATTTTGTGGACGTGACCAAAGATGAGAAGCAAATGATGCACATGTGGAACTCATTTGTGAGGAAGCAACGGTAATCTTCTCTGGATGTTTTTGAATTGTGCACTTAAGTTTATTCTTGCTTCTGTTGGAAATGTGTAGTAGGTTGATTATTAGGAGGTTAATATATTTTTGAAATTATTGTTTGCCTTGTTCACAGTGTGTTGGCTGACAGTCATATCCCTTGGGCATGCGAGGCATTTTCAAGATTGCATGGACATGACCTTATCCAATCCCCAGCCCTACGCTGGTAGTTGTTTGCTTTTGAATGTGAATCATTGTTGCTTCATTATTTTGACTAAATACTTCACTCTTTGAAAAGATATATATGCATATTATTGTTCAACCTCTGCAAAGCTCTTGACTATGTTCACATGCAGATGCTGATTGTAACATTTTATATTTAATCACATAATCTCTTATGCATCTCTTCATACAAATTGAGTTGCGGTTAGGCTTCATAACTGTGCCTTTATGTCAAGGCAAGTAAAAAATGCCTGCTCCAAATTTTATTGAGTAGCATGGATAATGCTGTAGAGAAGCATTAAACTGATACATTTAGTAAATTTTGATTGCTGTACTAATAAGGACAGTGATTGGCCGTACATGGCTATTATCCATATGTTCTGCTTATCTATTGTAGGCCGGTTAAATAACACGAGGCATTACAATAATGTTGCTCTCCTTTAGGATAACATCCCACATCCATGTTCATAATTGACGCATGGAATTATTCATATGTTACAGTTGACAATGAATATGTCTCCATTTCTTGTTTGATTTGAGTATTGAATTGAATCTCATTAGCACTCTTCATTTTTAAAATTTATGGTGGATACATTTCTTGGAGTTCCAATCCAATTTTTGTTTTTGACTTGGCAGGTGTTGGCGGCTTTTTATGATCAAGCTATGGAATCACGGTCTTCTTGATGCACGGACCATGAATAATTGCAACATTTATCTGGAACAATGCCAACAACAGAGCCAAAACCAGAGCACAGATAATACAATTAAGAGCTAAAGAGCAGATGATAACAGGTCGAAGAGCCTAGCCATTGCTAGGTATGTTATCCTCTTGCCACAATGCATAGGGATGTCTGTATTAGCTGAGATTCTTCCTACATTCGTTATTGGGGCCCTGTACTGTAATTTTGTAATACTTATTTTTTTGTATAATCTTTTTCAAGACCCTAAAAGAAGGTAAAGAAAAAAAATGGCATACTAGTAAGTTGTACGCTAATTGTGAATTCCATTCTATGAAACCCTGTACAATACCTTAATTACCCTTGTGGCGGGGATCACCTGGAACTCATTGCTGAATGAGTTTTGTTTCTAAAAGGTTTTAACAATTATGTTTGTCTGTCCAGTCCCTTTTTCAGATTTGTTGCCACAACACAACCCCTATCCAGAAGCAGGCATGTTATGTTTCCTTCCCTACATTCTTGTCTTAGTGCAAGCTTATCTATGGTCATCAAATATATACGATAATGAACAATACTTGTATGTTTCGCTTTACTCTAAGAATAGATTGTCATCGCAATGCTTCGTGTTTATTTCATAACTTTGAAATACTGCTATGCTTCTGGACTAAGGCTCGACTGTGATATTTGGGAACTTGAAGAGGGAAGAGTCTACCATGTTGTTTGGTTAGATTGTGCAGAAAATAACGAAATGTTGTATTATATGTTGTGGGTCTATTTTAGAGTTGTCGTTTCATGTTGCAGGGTCGTTTTAGTTAGTGTGGTGTTAGTTTGGATTCTGTTGTAAGGTAGTTCAGATTAGACGGAAGGATATAGGAGTTGGTGTGTTCTGCATATTCATTCAAGAATTGAGAAATCGATTTCTAGAAGATCTTGGCACTGAAATGTCAGAGAGGGTGTATGTGTAGTGTTGATTGTGGTATTTTCAGGAGAATCCTTGTTCTGTCATTGTTGCTGTAAGAGGTATCGGAGCTCAATCGCTACAATGGTGGCCAAAATTGATCTGGTAGAAGAAATAGTGAGGAACAGTATAATTGAACTCAGAGAGATGGTGATGAAGATGGGTCAATTGTAATAACTACATTATCATCCTTTAGTTACCAAGCACATGACAATATGGATGATTTGTTTTGGTACTTCTATTAGATCGTTAATAGTACTAGATGCTTTAAATGCTTAAATATAAACATTTTCATTTATATTAGGAAAATTAATAGTGGTTAATTTTATTTTCATTTATATAATTTGACCAATTCAAAATGTTTATGCAATGACAACAAAAGAAAAAAAAATTATTGAATTCTTAGAAATATAGGACATGTTGGATACTTTTAAACTATAGTTGTTATGTTGGCTTAATTATTTTTTTGAAATGGTATAGTTAGCAAGTGAAGACCCCCTTAGGCAAGACTCTAGTGTTGCGTCCAGGAGGCTTCCACGAGGAAGTGAGGCCAGGCTCCGCACTGCTGCTAAGGCCTACGTGCAGCGGTCGTTTCATTTTCACCGCGGAGCGACTCTTGGCTTTGACGAGAGACGTAGCCTCCTCAACCTTGCGGAGAGAACCATGGGCGTGACCCTATGGTGCTTCCAATTTGGCAAGCTTTTAGGAGTGATCTCCTTGGGCATATTTTATGTCTTGACTCAATCTTCAGTGTGGCTATTGCTTAAATTTTCTCAGTATTGAGGAGTTGTTTGAGTGCACATGGTTGATCAAAATTATTTATGTTTAATTTTGTATAATTAGTTTTCCTCACATTGAGAGACTACTATTTGTAAGTGTCGCGTGTGAGTCTTGTTACTTTCCTTGACAAATTTTCCATAAAATAATTTTTTTTGGTGCTTTGGGTGGTTTTAAGGGAAAGGTTTCCCCCCTCCCTAGTTCAATTAAGAAGCAAGTTCCTTAATACTTGTTTAAAATGTCAATACATCTCTACATGCTATAAAAGTTGAATAAAAAGAGAGGTCAAATACGTGTATTAGAGCGTTGTGTTATCAAGGTTTTTCGTCTAATCAAAATATTTATTTAATTTTAAATCTACTCTAATCAATACGAAAAATATGGAGAAAAACTCAAAATTCTAATATAATAAGATAAAGAGAAAAATGTATATCAGTTGACTGATATAACTTTATATTAGTTGCAACTTAAATTTGCCAATGAGATTAT
>JAYMSZ010002996.1:0-11180 GCA_036897665.1 Pelargonium citronellum
CAGCCATGTCTTCTCCTTCCTCCTCAGATCCTAAAACCCCCAATTCAGAATCCAAAACCCTAGAAACCGAAACCTCAACGCATCCCCGAAATCCTCCATTGATGGACGCCAGCGACCCCGAAAAGGAGAAGCTTGTGGACGACACGGACCAATCGAAGGCCTCTGGTGAAGATCAAGGAGAGGACGACGAAGAAGAAGAGGTAGGAGAGTGTGGGTTTTGCTTGTTCATGAAGGCTGGTGGGTGCAAGGACGAGTTCGTAGCTTGGGAAGATTGCATTAAAGATGCCGAAGAGAAGAAAGAGGATATTGTGGAGAAATGTGCTCAGATTACTGTGAAGCTGAAGCAGTGTATGGAGGCGCATGAGGACTACTATGCGCCGATTCTGCAGGCGGAGAAGGCTGCCGAGGAGGAGGTCCAGAAGGAACTGGAGGCGGAGAAGAAGGAATCGGAGGAATCGAAGCAGCGAGAAGCTTCTGGAAATTGAAGGTTTTTTTTGGTGCTTCTTGATCATTGTTTGCTTGTAATTTGACAGGGTAATGGAGGATACTTTTGAATTTCACTGTTATAGATATAAAAATTGCTAATTTGAAGATCACGAGTGAGGTGAGTGTTTAGCTAATGTCATTTGTGCTCTCCTCCGAATAAGTCTGGGTGGAGTTTTGACTCCGAATTCATCCATATACAGCAAAAAAATTCATTTATATAAGTCATTGTCCTTTTGCATTTCAGAGTTATATTATGTGGGTTGTTGTGTTTTGGAACACTGATGATTTGATTTGGATAGTGACTCATTTGCATGATTGGATCGTATATGTTAGCATATGGAACATATTCACTGTTTCGATTGTTACAATCTTGATTGTCTCAACATTAATTCCACTCTTTTGTGGTTATATAGAGAGGGGTCTGGTTTTATCAACTGGTACAGAATGCCCTTGGTGAGAAACTTTATACTCTGAAGAATGTTTAGGTGACCAAGAATCTGCTGCTAGTGTTTTCCGATTAGAAAAATGTACACTTTAAATGTAAAATGATGGTAGAGTCCTTGGGCGGTGATTTACTTACTTTATAACAGGTCACAAGTCACAACATGTGTACTCTTCTGTTCATGTGTTTAGTTAACAACTCATGTTTACATGATTTTCGTTGAGCTGCCATAAATGTCTTGTATGTAACTCTAGATTACATGTTCATACCATACCGCTACTACAATATTCTTCATGTCATGCTCCTGTTTTCCTGTTTTATGATGCATCAAACCTCTTAGGGCATGTTGAGTTGGTAAAAACTGGTGAGAAAGATAGACCCTTTTGCAAGAATTGGTGTGAATGAACTGATTAAGACTAGAGAAAAGGAGTAATGGTGTGGGAGGAGGGGCATTGCAGAGGAGGTTGGTCCTCTGCCAAAGGTTGAAGGTGATAATTTTGTTTTGCTAGCTGTAGGTTTGATCTGGCCTGATTGGTTCCATCTGCTTTATTTCTCAGGGTTCTAAATAGGTGTAGATTTGCTTCCAAATTTGTTAACCTTGGTGTTGCTATTATATTTGGCTTGCTTCTTTGTGTTTGAGAGGAAAGATAGTACGAGTCAGAATGTAATTGATTATAGTTTTTTTCATTTGAAAATTGGAAGTGGTTCTCTGTAAACATGAAACTTACAATTTTGTCTGCGTGGATTTATGGCTGTAGTAAGAGCATTTACTCTGATCTGTTGGTATAGTAATGGTAATAAGAGCAGAGACCGGCAATGCATACCTTGCAATTTGTGCAGTGGTTGAGTTGTCTCGTTCATTCATTGAGTGTTTACCTTTAGGCAAATATATGAATCGACATGTCCTCATTTGCTCTATGATTCACTTGCATAGGTTCAATTGTGCTTTTCAATCTGTGTAACCCGAAAGCTACTTTTAGTTTCTTTTGCTCTATGATTAACTTTCATATGTTCGATTGTGCTTTTCAATCTGTGCAACCCGAAAGCTACTTTTAGTTTCTTTACTTGGTTCCTTCTTCTATGACTGCTATGGCATTTCAGTAGCTCTATAGAACCGCGACTCTTCATCTTGGTTAGTATTTGATGTTTATGTCTGTTTTCGGATCTAGGATCAAGTTCAGTGAACTCGTAGCAGGAAGATCGTGAAGAAGCGATTATAGGTACTGTGGTCAGGTAGTGGAACAACTATTAAGATTTGCACCAAGGATCATGCATTTTCTTGGGATAGTGCATATCTGACTCAGGCATATATGCGGAAGCTCGCAACCCAACTGGTGCAAAACTGCAAATTGCAAAACTTTATGCAACTTGTATTGTACTGTAAATAATGCTTGGCTGGTCCCATTGCTTTGCTCCAAATCTTTTGTTTCTAATTTAAGCTATTACTTTAAAGATCTGTTTGTGGGCTCTGGCATGGGACATGCACAGACCATTGTCACCATTAGGTTTTGCAGAATTGACATTGCAACCAACTTGTGCATGTTAATGGCTATCATTGATGGACTCTTTTGTTGGTATTTGCAATTGGGTTTCTTTGAATCACAGGAATGATTTGATGGTTTCTATGATGTTTTCCATTGGAGAGTTTGATCCTATTGTCCCATAAGATTATCATTAACATAATATACTACTCCCTCCGCCCAAAATAAGTGTCTTGTTTTCATTTTTTTTTTGCAAAAATTAAGAATTACAAGATTCATATAATTTGCATGTACCAAATAATATATAGAGCATACAAGGGGTAATTATTGATTTCAATAGTATGAATATGAAGTAAAAATGTATTATGATGAAAAATCTTTCATATTGGCATCTAATTTATTTATTTATTTAAAATTGTCCCTAAACTATTCATATTATTTTAGTTTGGCTATAAACCTAGAAACTTTGTTTTAAATTGATAAATTTCATATTGTTGTCATCAAATGATGTTGGCATGATAATTTTTTCTTTAAAAAAATTGTTGACGTGTTTATTGATAGGACTAATTGAACAAAATTCTATAATTGAGGTAATCACGTCAATTTTGTCTTATTTGGTCCCTCAACGGAATATTTTTGTTAGAAATTGTCTTATTTATAAATTTTTGCTAACTTAAGTGTCACATAGTTATCATATCAACAAAATAATATCACGTTAGGTTAATTTAACATTTACGACGTAGATTGGACCAATTTAAAGCAAATTAACTAATGAAATAAAATTAGAAAATGTGAATAGTTTAACACTAAATTTAAACAAAATTTAAATTATGTTCATTTCAAAATAAAATAAATAATTGAGGGACTAGAATGAAACATTTTCATATTTAGGATAAATGTGTTTAGATATGAATGCATCCAAAGATTTTGATATATTAAAATCATTAAAGAAAAATAAGACCAAATCATTTATTTATTTTTGGTGTCTTAAAGTGAGATCCAACGGATCCTACGTGGTAGAGTGCCACGTAGGCGAAACCCACCTACTCATATAAATTGCCCCCACGATGACTCAGCTCTGCTCATTTCATTTTCAGTTTTCAACACACAAAGAGCTACGAAGAAGACGACAATGGCTATGGCTGCTACAACTGCAAGCTGCGCTAGGGTTTTCTCCACCTCCCAGGCCCGCTCGGATCCCGAACATTCCGGCTACCACCGACCAGAATATGCTCGATTCTCCGCCAAATTCGGATCCTCCCCGCCTCTACTGCTCAGTCGTGGATCGCTCTCTGCTAGCTCCTCTCTCATCTTCAAGTTCCCTCCCAACTTTGTCCGACAGCTCAGCACCAAGGCTCGTCGCAACTGCAGCAACATAGGCGTCGCTCAAATCGTCGCCGCTTCTTGGGCCAACTATGATCCGCCGCCGTCCGCTGATGTCACCAACTCCGTGGAGATCGCTTTGGTGGCCGATCCGACGGCGGTGGGGAATGGCTCTTGCAAAGTAAATGATGTACAGTTGGCCGACGAACCGGCCGCTTTTTTGCGCTCCGATGGGAGCATTGCAGTTCATGCTGGTATTTTTTTTCTTCTTAATTTCTGATTGTTTTAATAAGTGGTCAAACAAGCCAAATCGAGAGGAAGTATCTGTATATTTTCTGTAATTAGTATCTGAAACAACGATTCTGCTGCTCCATTTGAAAAAAGTGTGTAGTTTTTTTTTTTTAATGAAATATTGTTGATTTTTATTGTCATTATTGCAGGTGAAAGATTAGGTCGTGGTATAGTAACAGATGCAATCACCACTCCAGTTGTCAACACTTCTGCTTACTTCTTCAAAAAAACTTCAGAGCTTATTGAATTCAAAGTATGATCTGTTTTGCAAAATGTTGTATAGTGTCTTTACTGTGCTTGTTTTGAAATTGTTTGATGTGCTTGTGTATTGCACTTTAGGAGGGGCGTCATGCAAGTTTTGAGTATGGGCGCTATGGAAATCCAACAACAGTTGTTGCAGAGGAGAAGATAAGGTTGGTTTGTTCTTCATTTTGAAGTGTATTTGATAAATTTTGAGACCTATTTGTTAGACTAAGTGATTGGATGTTCTCTGTGCTGAATAGTGCCCTCGAAGGGGCTGAGTCGACTATGATAACTGCATCTGGGATGTGTGTCAGCATTGTTATGTTTCTGGCTCTGGTTCCTGCCGGCGGGCATATAATCACTACGACAGATTGCTACAGGAAGACTAGGATTTTCATTGAAACTGTTCTCCCCAAGATGGGAATCAAGGTGGGTGTTGCTTTGTGTTTTCGCCAATTACAAGTTTTGTAGTAGCACTGTGTGTGTGTGTAGCAAACACAGTCACAGAAAAGAGGACACAGATTGTGTCCTGGCTCTTGCATATTCATACAAGTTATGAAGCTGATTGTTAGTCAATTATATTTATTGCATAGTGAAAACATGGGCAGTAAAATGGGTAAGATGATGTCTATTTAGATCCTAGGTTTGATTGAGGGTCGAGTCTTATTAACAATCAACAGAACATGCATTTAAATGTGAAAGAGGGCTGCATTAACAACGGAACTTCTTACTGAATTGCATATAAAGGACACTTTTTAGTCAGTGAAATTATGATAGGATGGTAAAATCAGTGAAAGTGGGGTGGTCTTGAAGTCTCATTTTTTGTTGAATTTTGATGTCACATGAGGCAAATATGCTCCCTTACTTGAAGAGTTGTTGACCGCTTTGCTAAAGTAATTTTGACAATTAGGTAATTGGTGGGCAGATGACCATATATCTGATGAGGAGATTTGCCTTTTTTTTTACCATAGATACAACATCTTTATAATTGTATGCAACAGAGTATATTTAACACTCAATTCCTTTGAAAACAAATGTCATATAGCCCCCAAAAAAAAAATGTAGCAGTGCAATTTGGTTATCTAGAAAATCAAGGATCCAAAGTGCAGAAAGTATTGGAAAACTAAGCTAAGCTTTCGTTATGACTTTGTGCAGGCCACTGTCATTGATCCTGCTGATATGGATGCTTTGATATCTGCCCTGGATGAAAATAATGTTAGTAAATACTTTTCCTATTTGTTTCTCATGTTGTTTAGATGTACTCTTTATAAAATGACTACAGAACCTGACTTAGTAACATGCTTTTTGTTCAGGTTACACTTTTCTTTACAGAATCACCAACTAACCCATTCCTCCGTTGTGTTGACATTGAGTTGGTATCGAAGCTTTGTCATAGCAAGGGAGCACTTGTTTGTGTTGATGGAACATTTGCAACACCTTTGAACCAAAAGGCCCTTGCCCTTGGTGCTGATCTTGTTTTGCATTCTATGACAAAATATATTGCAGGTCACAATGATGTAAGTATGTTATTATTCTGTCTATTTGTTCAAGGTTAGTTACTTTTTCGTTTTTATTGGAAACCTATCTAACAAACCAGGATGGTGACTATTACAGGTTCTTGGTGGTTGCCTCAGTGGTTCTGAAAAGCTAGTCTCTCCAATTCGTAAAATGCATCACATTCTGGGTGGTGCTCTTAATCCAGTAAGTTCATTATTATCAGTACTTGGCAATATCTAGTGTCGCTGTTTAAACTGCAAATTAGCAATGGTTGATCTTGCATTGTTTTTTTTTTTTTTTTTTGCTCAAAATTGGACTTCTTGTGCAACTTGGATTCACTATGCTCCTTTGTTTTATCAGAATGCCGCATATCTGATCATCCGAGGCATGAAAACACTGCATCTTCGTGTACAGCAGCAAAACACTACAGGATTGAGGATGGCCTACCTTTTAGAGGCACATCCCAAGGTACAGTTTTTGGATTCTGTCTTTGTAAATAATGAAGGTTTCTATTTGTTATGGTCTCAAGTTACTTTTCAGCAACAACTTGCCTTTGCCTTTGCCTTATGCCTTAGAAAACTGACATGAAGGTCTTGCAGGTGACACATGTTTACTATCCAGGCCTTGCCAGTCATCCCGAGCATCATATCGCCAAGCAACAAATGACTGGTTTTGGTGGTGTGGTTAGTTTTGAGGTGTGTGCACTGTTTGATATAGCATATGCTCTACTGCGCCAATTTCTATTTTGAACAATTTACTAATTATTCGCGCCTCTGATGATGTTTACTTTTATAGATTGATGGGGACTTGAACACTACTGCAAAGTTCATCGATGCCTTGAAAATTCCTTACATCGCTCCTTCCTTTGGAGGCTGTGAAAGCATAGTAGATCAGCCTGCAATAATGTCATACTGGTATGCTTTCTGTTTTTGTCCCTCTAATCGTTTTTACATGCTACAATTAGTTGTGTATGGAGAGGCTGTTTTCATTATTTCCCAAACCAATTTCCAACCGTCTATACCTTTGTGCTTCTTGTTATTTTATCAGGGATCTTACCCAATCAGAGAGAGCTAAATACGGGATCAAGGACAATCTGGTGCGATTCAGCTTTGGAGTTGAAGACTTGGAAGACTTAAAGTATGATATTCTTCAGGCCCTGGAGACCATATAGGAGATGAGTAGCTTACACTTAGTTTTCTTGTGCATGCTTTCTGAGACTTGTGCCAAAGATTGGCTTCAGTTTTCATTTTCACACATTTGTCATGTTTCTAAGGTTTTAATCAATCAAGGTTGCTAGTTAATGCTGATGGAATTTTCCTCTGATAATGAGATGCATAAATTTGACATCTGATTCCAAAAGAAAAATATCTTGGGCCCATTTGATTCCTGAAATGATTGAGGAGTTATTGTGAAATGAATGTGCTTCGAGAGAGATGGAGATGCTTTCATTGAATTTAAAACTAGTAGTTTGTCTCCATCTTGAGATGGCTTTGTGGTCAAAATAATTGACCATTATCTTCTATGTCAATAGAGAACCACAAGAAGGTTTTCTAAAACTCTATTCAACTGTTACCATACAGAAAATTTAGAATCTTTCACTATTCATGTTTCATTCCTAGGAAACTTCCAAGGTTCAAAATTGGCTGTTTGATTGCTCTTTCAACCACCAATTATTTGAAGTATATTTATTACATCAATATATATTTGACAATAAAATTACCAGATATTTTGAACATATCTAAATTACCTGCTCTAAATTATACAATTTCTTGTTCTTCATGTCGTCATTTGTACAAATTTAAAGTTAACGTCACAAATTGTATTGATATACCTAGCAATTCGAGCTGCGGATTGGGTAAAAAACTCACACGTTCGTTTTATTAACGAGACACGTTAAAAGTGACGAAATGTTGTTCAATTACAATAGATGTGTTCTTGCATACCCAAATTTGATTACCCAAAAATAGTAATTAACTAATGTTCTAAAAGTACCTTTTCTACACCCAAACATGTTTTCAAGAGTACAAAACAAAGAGAACAAGAAAAATTCTTCTAATTAAAGCATAATCTTGTTAGTTAAATAGGTCTAGAATATGCTCTGTATTAGCCAATAGTGAAGCTTTTAACTTCATTATCTTTCTTGTCAAAGAATCATTTTTGGGTAAATAAAATTATCACATCATCACCAGAAACTGTGTGCTGTGTTGGTTCTTTGGACTGTTCTTGTGAATCTTATCAATTGAGTCATTAATATATATGCTGAATGCCTGAATCTGTATCTTGATGTCTGTTTCAGAGCTCAAAGAAAATGACAGAACATAATGAAATGTTATTTTCATATATACCATGTTAGACATGCAACAATTACATATCTCCAAAGGTATCAAAATTTAAAAAATAAACTGCATTTACAATCAAAATCTGAAAACAAGAAAAAAAAATAAAAAGGTAATTTCAAGAGCATTCTCTTATGGTCCCTATGGAAAACTTGGATGCCACTCTTTGCCATCCCCAAGAAAATAGTGTGTCATGTGCTGCTATTTTCAACCTTCTGAAATGTGTGTTAGTTTTGTATTCTTGCTGATAAATTTCTTTGAGACTACTCGTCTTTGTCTTCATCTTCGTCGTAGTTGAATGGCAATGGCACTGACTTGAACGCCCGGAACTTGCCTACATTGTTCAAATGCTCGTTCTCCAATCTATTATCAATCAAGAACACGACAACAAAGATGAGTATTCTGACAAGTCAATCAAGAACATGATGTTTCAGTTTTAGAGTTGTTTTTACCTGAAGAAGTTCCAAATTCCACGACGAACGATCTCAAGACTAGCAACAATCGTAGTCACAGTTTGTTTGTGCAATGAGAATATGGGGAAGTTAAGCACAGTCTGCAACCAGGCAAATCTCAACAACACGTTTGTGCCCTGCAAGTAGTATCAACATGTTAAATAAATTTCACAATCCCAAATCAGTAAATAAACATAGCATCATTTCTTGAATCTTGAATCTGGATTCTTAATTCTTGAATCTTGAACTTACCATGGCAATGTAGTAGACTTTCTTGTGAGGTATGAGCAATTTGTCTCTCAACCACCAGTTCTTGGAATCTTTCTTCAGGACGCCCCAGTCATGAACAAAGTCCCACCAAGTGCAGAACAATGCAGCGATGGCCGAGAAGATCCAAGCTACCGTCTTCCACCCAATTCCTTTGTCGAGACTGTAAGCTGTTCTCAAGCACACAGCCACAATTGTCAAGAAATATTTGAGCCCGTTCCATCCTTGTTCCGGGTTCTTCTCCTCGTATAGTCTTCTTAGACACTGAAGAAGGCGAGCCCAGTATGGAATCACAGCTACAATGAAATAGAAAGTGTTGTAGACGTCGTGTGACGCGCAGTTGTTTTCTCTGTGCTTGTAGTCCCCCCAACCATAGTAGCAAATGTAGAATTCAAGCCTCCTGAAGGCTTGCACTTGGCTGGTCAGCTGATCACCCAAGAAGAAATCTGGGAGTGTGACCTTGTAGAGTGGAGCACAGATGCAGTGGAACAGACATGTCAAGAAGAAGTATCGACTTGATCGGTATAGGACATTGAATGGCAAGAATAAGACCACAAATATACACTGCAAAAGAGAAAGAAACAAGAATTATGATCAAGAAACTGGTCATCGTCAAGAAAATGGTTAATGGATCAAGATTTTATCAAGAAACTAGTCATCATCAAGAAGATGATTAATGGGTTTAAGTTATCATCAAGAAAATAGTTAATGGGTTTTAATTTGATTAAGAAAGTAGTTGTCATCAAGAAGATGACCGATGAGTTTAAGTTATTATCAAGAAAATGGTTAATGGGTCAAGTTTTGATCAAGAAACTAGTCATCATCAAGAAGATGATTAATGCGTTTAAGTTTGATCAAGAAACTAGTCTTCATCAAGAAACTGATCTATCATCATCAAGAAGATGGTAATTGGGTTAAGTTTTAATCATCATCGAGAAGATGCTTAATGAGTTAAGTTTTGATCAAGAAACCGACTTACCACAACCAAGTTGAGAGGAATGAGCTCAGTGAATGCTTTGTAATCTTTTGTTTTTGGGTCCATCTGCATATCAAGATTGGAGAGCACACTGATGAGTGCTAACACTGCAATGCCAAACCCGACTAGCATAACCTCCCGGTACCCTAATTCGGTTCCTTGCTTGAATCCAAAGATGAAAGCATAATTCACTCGGTATCGCCTCCAGTAGTATATGTTGATTGCATACATAGCCAAGTGCAAAACAATGAACCCAAACAAACTGCAAAAAGATAAAGAAACCAATGCGAATTGAGGTTAATTTCAGCTGCTAGTACTTTTGTTTCAGAATAAGCTTTCTTGTGAACCATATCCAGATATTATACCTGTAAAGTGGAAACATAGTATTCATGTATTGTGTTGCTCCTTCATGATTCATGATGTTTCGAGCTCGAATAATCAAAATGAGAGCAATCACAAGAGCTGATGTACAGCCAGCACAGAAACCTGCAAATTTCAGGAAAAAAACAGGTTCAAGAACATGTTCAAGGTCTCTAGTTCAAAACCTTAGATATAACAAAAACATACCCATTGAGAATGTTGTTCTGTGCCTCTCTCTTCTTGCTTTTGGTCTCAATATGTTCATGCCTTTGGTTCTATTTGAGTTTGAGAAGTGCTTGATGAAAGTGGCTTCAACTCTGTCCAAGAGCTTGCTGACCTCATCAGAGCTTCCCAGATAAGAATTATCCACCATCTTCATGTAAGCTTTTGATGCAGTTCTTGAAGTAATCTACAGCAATTGCAACACAATAAGACTCTTGATTCTTGAAAATCAAGAAAATAGCTATCATATTTTTTCAAGATTCAAGAAATGAAGTACCTTATCATATTTCTTCATGATTTTGGAGAAGGCCAAGGTGTTCAAGAAGCTGAAGCTCTTGAGAAGCCTGAGCTTCTGGTAGAATTCAACAAAAGCCCTCTTGAGCTGATCCTCAACCTTTCTCAGATTCTCTCTGGTGAAGTTGAGCTCTGTGTGTCTTGGGACCTTGAGGACTCCTTTAATGGTGGATCTTGGAGTTTCCAAATGGTTGTGCATCTTCACGTTTCCAAGAACCTCCATTGGAGCTATTTTTGTGGGCAATATGTTCATTATTGGTTTCTGCATCTGAAATTTCTCTTTAGGAGGACTACTTTTCTTGGCTTCTCCGATCTCTTCTTCAACTGAGTCTTCTCTCTCATGAATGCTTGGTCCTTCTTCAATTACATCCATCTGAACCCTTCCTGCAAAAACCAAACAAAACCCCCCAAATCAGAACAAGAAACAGGGCAACAAAACAGAGACAGAGGATCTTGATAACATACTGCTAGCAGAGAGCTTGGTGCTGGCTGATTTGCGAGCTCCGAACG
>JAYMSZ010002997.1:0-11179 GCA_036897665.1 Pelargonium citronellum
GTTTAAAGTTTGCATTTGTTCGCCGTTCGGCAAATGAGGCTGCTCACTTATTAGCTAGGTCATTTTGCAATGTTTTAGAACAAACTAGTTGGTTGGGGTCTGCGAGACCCGTTGATTTATCTGCTGTTATTCATTTGGATTCATTGAATTAATAAAGTATACTCTTTTGCTGTAAAAAAAAAAAGAAACACACAAATTCACAAATATGTTAACATTTATATAATTTTTTAAAATTCTCTAACTTAGCAAATGAAAAATATTTATTTTATAAATTCACTAAAATAATTTTTTTTGAAACTATAAATTTTACACTCCATTATTTGTTTTTTTAACAATATCAATATTATCTGTTACAATTTTTCGAAAAAAATAAAATAAAAATAAATTGCAGGACACGTATCTATATATATATATATAGGTCTTCGGAGATTCCTCTGTTGTCTCCGATCTCATCACAGAAAGGTAAAGAAGCAGATCAATCAAAACTATCTCAAGCTTCATAGAAAATTGTTGATCTCTGTGTAGTGTAGTCTTATTTATTTATTTAGCATTTATTATTTATTTATTTTGTTTTTTCTTGTCCAGAATTTGAATTATCCACATATCTTTATAAGGTTGTAGTGACTCTGTTTTCACTGTTTTTGCTTTGTGGGTCTCTCGGATTTAGGGTTTTAGGGTTCTATGTTTCTGGGTTTTGATCTTCTGGGTGGTTTCTACTGAAAAGTTGGTCCCTTTTTGTGTTCACTGTATTGTTAATTGGGTTGTTGAGTTTTTAGGATATTGAATTGAATGGCTCGGTTGATTCTGCCCCAGAAGTGTTCGGGTTTGGCGAAAACGAATCTATTGGGTTTAATCTCCTCAGCTCATGTGATTACTCATTATCCGATTTTGTCTTATTTGATTATTTGGTTTTGTACTTATGTTGTGTATTTATATGCCTGGAGCTAAGTTTAGTTGCTTGAAAACTCAGAAGTGGGGGTTTTGTAGTATTTTTGTATGTTGATTGTTGTAATTTGTATTGCCTTCATTGAGACTGCGATCAAAGAGTTCGTTTTGTGTGTCGAGTGGTTTGTGTGTTTGCTTTGAGTTAATGTGTTTATTACCTATATTTGCTTGGAGGGTGGGTTACTATTCGATTTCATTAGCTATTCAACTTGAGCGGCTAATGGTATGCTTGTGTAGAGTTCTCCTAATATGAAATGGGTATTATAGCACTTAGAGTTGAAATGACTTTTTCGGCAGCTATATTTACTTAGAGGATAATGACAACATTGGATTAAGTTAATTTTTAGGGAGCATTGTCTATATTCTGTATATGCATGCTCGTGCAGCCATTTAAGTGAATTTGAGCTGTTATTAGTGAAATTGAATTTCCATGCCTAGAGTTGTTTTGGTTGCTGAAAAACAAAGAAATAGGATTGTGGATGTGGTCTGTTGATGGTTGTAGGGTTTTTTTTTTTTTTGCATGATAATATTGTGCATTTGAATTGTGCCTGTAAATGTAGAGTTCGTTTGTGGTGTCAAGTGGTTTATGCATTTGCTATCTGCTTATATGTTTATTTTCGGTGTTTTCTTGGAAGGTGCGATAGCTGGTATGTTTGTAATAGAGTTCTGGGAATAAGAAATATGGCTGATAGCATTTTGTGTTGAAACGATCTTTTAGTAGATTTTTTTCCCTCTACAATTGCGTTATTGAATTAATTAATTTTTTTTTCCAGTGTTTCTATGTTTCTTATTTAGTATCACTGAAAGCGAATATTCAGCAGGTGCTGTCATCTGATGTTTCCTATCTGTTCTCTTGACAGCGTCCTGCTGCGTGCCGAGTGAGTTATCTTGAGCATTCTGCGAAAAGTATTTGCCGATATAGGCATATTCTTAGTTCAGAGGTTGTACATCTTTTCCCTTTCCATAGCAGAATCTGTTAGATTTGTGTTACATGCTTATCACATTAAATTCTTACCCACTATCTTTTGGTGCTTTCAGGTTGCTAATCGAAGGAAATTTTGTTTCCCGTATACTCTGTCACATGTAAGTTGCCTAATTTGTTTCTCAATCCCGTCCACATGGAGGTGTGTGCATGATTGGGTATTGGGTATGGGTAAAAAAAAATGGACTTAACTGGAACGGGTCCGGTCCATTGTCAAATGCTTAGGTTTGGTCTGGTCCCGGTCCAAATTTGGTCCGTATCCATACTGCTATTTTTTTATAAATAAAATTGATTATATTAGTTAATGTATTTTAAAATTTGATCACTTTTAGTTCAATCTACTTCCTTTTTGTTCACTCAATTCACCTCCAATTATATACATCTATATATTTATTTTCCATTTGCCCCCAGTTTTTCCCTTTAGAAAGTATTTTAAAAAATAAATTAGAATGGTCTATTCGGTCTGGTCTTCCGCCCAGAGAAAATCAGGGATGTTTTGTCAGGTCTGGTTCCTGTCCAATGCATATCCCTATCAACATGCACACATTAATATATGTATTTTGTGTTTGTGATATTATCCAATGCCATATTCTTGTCACTATTAGTTCTTTTTAATTTTGATTAATTTTGTCGATTTTGTGAACTTCGTGTCCTTATTCAGAGGGCTCAGCAAAGCAGCGGGAGGCTTATTTGTTCAGTTGCCACAGAACCCTTAGAGAAAGAAGCCGAAGAATCTAAAATGGATGCCCCAAAAGAAATATTCTTGAAGGATTACAAGTTGCCTGATTACTACTTTGATACGGTATATATGTTTAAATATAAATTATGATGTTTTAGAACTTTAAAATGTTGTATGTGCCGTTTCGTAACTTTGCTTATTTAACTGCGTTTTCAGGTTGATTTGAAATTTTTGCTTGGAGAGGAGAAGACTATTGTTAGTTCAAAAATAGCTGTGTTCCCCAGAGTTGAAGGTATTATTTTATTTTGATCACTTTGATGTATTTTACAGTAACATTATTGCCTGATTTGTTACGTTGATATACTTCAAAATTTCCTAGTCATTTCTCGTTTGCGAAAAATCTATTTGGACTTGGACTAGTATATATCATCACACAATTTGCTCTGGCTATCCGTGCTACAATGTTCTATTCTTAAGTTTGATTATATAAGTTTTTTTGCTAGTTTATTTATGTAATCAACATGTAATATCCCATTTTAAATTAATTAATGTTCAAAAACAGGATCTTCTTCCCCATTGGTTATGGATGGGAAAGATATGAAGCTACTTTCAATTAAGGTCGATGGCAAGGAACTTAAGGTATGTTGGTTTTTTCATACCCTATCTAAAATATTGGCTATGCCATCATTGCTTCATCTTCCCCCCATCTACCCTTCCAACTTATTCTCTGTACAGAGTATTTGAGTTTAGGTTTTACGTGTAATAATAGAAATACTTGGAGGTGCTCCTTTCATTTTCAATACTACGGAAGATACAATGTAGAGTGCTTTTTTTCCATTTGAGTTTAGTTTATCATTTTCTAACCGTGTGTTGTGTGGTCTCGCAATATAGAAGGAGGATTACCAAGTGAGTTCGCGCCATCTGACTCTCCCCTCTCCACCGGGTGTCAGATTTACCTTAGAAATTGAAACTGAGATACAGCCTCAGAAAAATACGTCACTGGAGGTGAAACATACCTATCTCTTGTTCTATAAGTTGTTCGGATGCTTTATACATGCATCATAAACGTCCTTACCATAAACCCACTGTTCTTATACTGCAGGGACTTTACAAGACATCTGGCAATTTCTGTACACAATGTGAAGCAGAAGGTTTCCGGAAAATTACATTTTATCAGGTTTTTAACATAGAGTTATTAATATTAGTAATCAATATTGTAAAGTGATATTCTATTGGTGTAACAATGCATTTGGTTGCCAAATAGGATCGCCCTGATATAATGGCAAAATACACCTGCCGCATTGAAGCTGATAAGTCGCTATACCCAGTATTGTTGTCTAACGGAAATCTTATTGAGCAAGGAGACCTTGAGGTGCAGTTTACTCAATTATCGTGTAGGAAAATGTATTTTTATATTTATGAATTATTTATTTACCATTGATTACTTGTTCCGTTGCAGGGTGGAAGTCACTATGTCCTTTGGCAAGATCCTTTTGTGAAACCTTGTTACTTGTTTGCCTTGGTTGCTGGAAAGTTGGAGAGCAGGGACGACACATTCATTACCCGTTCTGGCCGAGAAGTTGCTCTCAGAATCTGGACTCCAGCTGAGGACCTGCCCAAGACTGTACATGCCATGTACTCTCTTAAGGCAGCTATGAAATGGGATGAGGATGTTAGTCTTTAAACTTTTATCTTGAAATATGGTTGTTGTTAGAGCCGGTGATTTAGACTCAAACCCATGGGCACCCAAAACCAAACCCACATTTTTGCAGGTTCGAGCCACACAAAATAGACCCGATTGATTTTCGGGTTTGGTTGGGTCAGGCTAGCCCACACATTTTGTACTCAAAATCCGATTTGAAACCCGCAATCTGCACTGTGCCCGAATTCCCAGCTCTAGTTGATATATGTCAAAAGTAGTTTTACTGATCTTGATTTTGAAGCCATAATCATATGCTCTTGCAAACAGGTCTTTGGCCTTGAGTATGACTTGGATCTCTTCAATATTGTGGCTGTTCCAGATTTCAACATGTAAGTGGCCATTTTTTAGTGGATCATATAGTAAATATAATTGCTCAGTTGTAATGCTTTTGTTACATTTCTTGTTACTAATAGATTTTTCATGCTCTTCTTCTCAATTACTAATTATTGATTGTTCTGAAATTATTATCAGGGGAGCCATGGAGAACAAGAGTCTGAATGTATGTGCGCCGAATATATTGCGCTCATTGTAATAGTTATGTCCTGTTCTATTGTTTTAAAATTATGTGTGGATTTCTTCTATACAGATTTTCAACTCCAAACTTGTCTTGGCATCTCCACAAACTGCTTCTGATGCAGATTATGCTGCAATATTGGGGGTTATCGGCCATGAGGTTGGTTGTTAATGTTAACGATATAAAGGAGAGAGTGTCCTATTTCCGTAGTTTCTTTTCATATTAATTTGACTTGTATCTGACTTGGTTTCATTTTTTTGTTTATCTTGCAGTATTTCCACAATTGGACTGGCAATAGGTTGGTTCATATGACATTTTAACCTTTTATTCTTTCGTAAACCATACAATCTGCATGCCTGAGCTCTACGTTTTAATTGTTTTGATCACCATGCTCATCGTATCCACTTCCACAATCCCACCTTTCCATATTATTTTACAATAATGTGCTAAGTCTATGGTTCATGTCATTTTCGTGTTTATTTGTTCACTGTGATGTCTTATAACTCTTTTATATCATTTCATTTTATGTTTGCATTCAATGGATGTTGGATCTTGAATTTAGTATTAACCAAAACATTTGCAGAGTGACATGTCGTGACTGGTTCCAGCTCAGCCTTAAGGAAGGTCTAACCGTCTTTCGAGATCAGGCATGAACTCTGTTCCCCCTTTTCCCCAAACTTACCTGGTCATTACCTTCAATTATTTCCCTTTTGTTGTGCTTTCGTAAATAATGAACCTTCATAAATATAGGAATTTTCATCGGACATGGGAAGTCGCCCTGTGAAGCGGATTGCTGATGTTTCAAAACTGAGGAACTATCAGTACCCACAGGTTTCTTTTCATTTTGTATTTCAAATTGGTGTCTCAAGTCTTACTTTTATTTAACATGTGAGTTATTATGTAATTAGCACTATTTTTTTTCCATCATCAGTTGATGATCTAGAACGATATTAAATAACAACCTGTGTTCAGGTGCTAATAGTTATTATAAATTTTCCAGGATGCTGGTCCAATGGCACATCCTGTACGACCACATTCTTATATCAAGGTCAGAGAGATCTTTTCCCGTCGTTTAACGTTGATACATCTATATCTTGTAAACACGTAACAATGCGTATTTCCAAACATTAACTTTTTATCTCCTTTTATTTCTTTTTTACAGATGGACAACTTCTACACAGGCAAGCTTATCTCATTTTTAAATTTTAGAGTTTATGCCCATAAATTTGTTACTTGCCTTGTACATTGGCATTAGCATTTAACTTCGGGTTATTTGGTTTTCACGTACGTTAATGTGGGACATGATTCTGATTTGTGCTATTCACCGACTCTAACTTGCAGTGACGGTAAATCTTTTGTGTCCTATGTCTCCACTTCTTGTTTCTGCTTTCTCTTAATGCAGTAATTAATTTTTCTTCTTGGTTGCTTTGTCTTTTTGCAGGTTTATGAAAAGGTTTGATACATCTCTCTCTCTCTCTCTCTCTCCCTCTCTCCCTGCCATAAAGGTACTGTCTGTCCATTGACAGTTATTTCTATGCTTCTCTTTGATCAGGGAGCTGAAGTTGTTAGGATGTACAAAACCTTACTGGGAAGTCAAGGTTTCAGAAAGGTAAGATTTTCTAAGATGTGAAGACTAAACTCTGATCTTTTCATGTTGAAAATATTCATACCTTGAAGCTGCTTGTTTGGAAAGTTAGCTGAAACAATTTCTCTGCTTTTCAGGGCATGGATCTTTATTTTCAGAGACACGATGGGCAAGCTGTGACCTGTGAAGATTTTTTTGCTGCCATGCGAGATGCAAATGGTGCAGATTTTGCTAATTTCTTACTATGGTATGCTTCGTCTTCGTTCTTCCAAGTTCCTATTCGATAGTCTTGACGCAAAGAGACTTACATGTAAAAAAAATACAGGTACTCACAGGCTGGGACACCTTCAGTTAAAGTTACTTCATGCTACAACGCCGAAAGTCGTACGTTTTCTTTGAAGTTTAGGTATGCATATCAAGTATTTGGTTGTACTAATGTGCACATTCTCCGTTCTTTTGGTTGCTTAAATCACTGAACACGGGAAGCTTATATTTGGTGGGGGCTTTTACAGTCAAGAGGTACCTCCAACTCCTGGGCAGCCCATTAAGGAGCCCATGTTCATTCCCGTGGCAGTAGGTCTGTTGGACAAAAGTGGCAAGGATATAGCACTGTCTTCTGTGTATCACGATGGAACATTGCAGTCTCTTGCAAGCAATGATGAACCTGTATATACCACTGTTCTTCAGGTTACGAAGGTGAGTTCCTAAATCAAAGTAAATCTACAATTGTTCCACATTGCATTACGATCCCGTGGGTTTTTTAGGCTTATTTTTATAGCTATTGCATTAGTTTCGGTGAAGTGTTTCCTTTTGCTAGGAATTGTATATTTTTTCGTGGGCATGTCATAGGCATCCAAGGTTGGGTAGAACTAATTATGTTGAATGGATTTTTGATGCTTATTATTAGACTTAGAAACGGTCAATAGGTCTATTTTTCTGATAAATTATGAATTGTAGTTCGCTCATTCTTAGTTTCTAAGATAATATGTTCACTATTTGTGTTGATATGATTTAGGGGGAAGAAGAATTTGTGTTCTCTGATATATCTGAGAGGCCAGTTCCCTCTCTATTGAGGGGCTTTAGTGCTCCTATTCGTCTTGAATCTGATCTGACCGACAGCGATCTATTTTTCCTCCTCGCCCACGATTCAGATGAATTCAACCGGTTTGTATTTGTCCTCCAGGCAGTACTCTTTCTTACTCTAGTTGAGATAAAGGATATTTTATGACGTTTTGTTGTTTCGGTGTTTAGTTGGGAGGCTGGGCAGGTGCTGGCAAGGAAACTGATGCTAAGCTTAGTGGCCGATTTCCAACAAAACAAACCTTTGGCTCTCAATCCACAGTTTGTGGGTGGTTTAAGGAGCATTCTAAGCGACTCAAGCTTGGAAAAGGTAAGTCAAGAATTTTCTCTTTCAGGTTTAAGTTTTTACATTGGATTTCATAAATTGCCATTTGCCTTTTGTTTTTCAGGAATTCATTGCGAAGGCAGTAACCCTTCCCGGTGAAGGTGAGATAATGGACATGATGGCAGTAGCAGATCCCGATGCAGTTCATGCAGTGCGGTCTTTTATCAGGAAGCAGCTTGCCCAGGAACTGAAAGCAGAGTTTCTCAGCACGGTATGCTATTCTCAACTTATCCGACTCATTATACAACAATTAATGTTTATGCTTTTTCGGTTTTTCCCCTCCTAATTTAGGAATTTGCTTGTTATTTTTGTTCTCTCTAGGTTGAAAATAATAGGAGCTCAGAAGAATATGTGTTTGACCATCCTAATATGGCACGGCGGGCTCTGAAGAATATTGCACTTGGTCTGTATTACTGCTTATAACAATAAGTGTGCAATACTGTAAAAGTTGAATTAACTAATAACTGTCTGTGTTTTGTACTATTTATAGCATATCTCACATCCCTTGAAGATCCAGAGTGTACCCAGCTCGCCTTGCAAGAGTATAATAATGCAAAGAATATGACCGAGCAATTTGCAGCTTTGGCTGCCATTGCTCAGAACCCTGGAAAAACCCGGGATGATGTTTTGGCTGACTTCTATGACAAGTGGCAGAATGATTTCTTGGTAAACATCCGAATCTTTAGCTCTTAATATCTTTCAGATTTTCATTTGATAGGATTTAGGGTGTTTGGGATGGGGTTTCCGAGGGCGGAATTTTTCAAACATATAGATGGAAATATATTCCTCGTATATTTGAGCCAATGCAAAGGGTGAGGTTTTGTTGCTGCCTTGTGACCTTGAGGTCTTGAGTTCGAGTAAAAAAAAAACGTTTATGCAAAAGTGGGGATGACCGGTGCACATAACGATTCTCCATGGATCCCACAGTTGAGGGAGCCTTTGTGCACAAGGCCGCCCTTATTTTTTATATGAGCCCCAATGCATTGTGATTGAGTTTGGTTAAGAGAATTGCCGTCGTACTAAAGTAGCGCTATTACAAATTTCGACACTGATTGGCACATGTAAAAAATGATTTTTTCCCATGTAGCTGACTGATCTACCACCCTATCCCCTTGGCATCGTTCCATTTTGGTCATTTATTTCAATTCACTAGCCATGATTTCATTACATCGGGAAACATGTCATTATTTTCTCTCATCTTCCTAATATTTTAGAATGGGAATGAGAATCTTCCAGAGCCATTTTCATGACAAAAATAAAATAAAAATTCAAATGAGCAAAAAAAAAACCATTCGCATTCCAATACTTGTTTCTTATTTTTGAACTAAAATTCTAATCCAAACGCTACATAAATGCATTGCTGTTCATTTCCTCTTTTGCTATATCTTGGAATTACTGAAGAGTTTTCTCTCTGTGATTTTGATCTAACTGTTCATCTTTTGTTCAGGTTGTGAATAAATGGTTTGCTCTTCAAGCCATGTCAGACATTCCTGGCAACGTGGAGAACGTGAAGAAGCTCTTAGACCACCCGGCCTTTGACATGCGTAATCCAAACAAGGTAATGTCTTAATGACCATAATGACTTCTGTGCACGCTCACTTGCACGTCAACTTGCGCCTAAATTTCTATTTCATTTTATATCGAACCTGTTCTCTTGTGGTGAAATAGGTGTACTCTCTCATCGGAGGATTCTGTGGCTCTCCCGTGAATTTCCACGCCAAGGATGGATCCGGCTACAAGTTCTTGGGTGACGTCGTGGTTCAACTAGACAAAATAAACCCCCAGGTCCATTCAAGAATTGAACTTACCGATTCGGGAAGTTTTAATTGAAACAAACATTTGATCGTGTATCTTCACTCCTTCATTACAGGTTGCTTCTCGGATGGTGTCGGCCTTCTCAAGATGGAAACGCTATGATGCAACCCGCCAAAGCCTCGCCAAGGTAAAACCGTAAAACCAACTGTTAAACAGTATCCGATTTTTTCCCCTTTTCTCCGTTTCTTGCTATTGTTTCAAAACTGTTGAATAACGGATTGGTGTATATGTTAGGCTCAATTGGAGATGATCATGTCAATGAATGGTTTGTCCGAGAACGTGTTTGAGATTGCCTCGAGAAGCTTGTCCGCATAAGCGTTGCTACGCACTTGGTTTGTATCTTAAACTGCAAAAGAAAAATGAGTTCTGGCAACATTTTCTGCAGGATCTTGAGAAAAATAAGCATAAACATAGAAGAAACATTATGATAGTGTTGTTGAATTGTTTGTGGCTTGTGCAACGTATCGTTTCAGTTTTTTATTATTATTATTATTTATAAGTGTTAGTGTTGGGCCAGAGATTTGTTTGTGCGTGTCGGGCTGATGATTGGCTGTTTGTTGCACGATCTATAACACGAACACGACACATTTTGTAAATGTGATGAACAGTTGATCATGAACACGAGTTATTGACACGATATCGCAATATCTAAATGGATCGTGAAACAACACGTTTTGTAATTTTGACTCGACCCGACTGTCATGAATACTACCCAACACATTTTGCAAGATAAAACTAATATAAAAAAAGAAAGAAGATAAAACTAATAAGTTTGAGTTTGATATTACATTAATCGACGTGTTCAACACGATATTTCTACTTATTAGGATTATTTTGAAAAATACCTTTAACTGTGTAACTGTGCTTGTGTGTTTTGAAGGCTTCGTACAAATGCGATATGTTTATGAAATGTGAGTTCAAACAGATTAAATTTGTGTCGTATTTGTTTTTGTGTTAGCTTGGTTATTTTTTTCGTGCGAGTATTACTCATTTATGAGTTGTTAGCACGACATGATATGTTTGACATGGTTACATAATCAAGTACAAAATTACACCATCTAGTTCAACATGTTTAAATAAATAAGTTGAAATTGATCTAACACATTCAATTTTGTTTGTACGTTGTTATATTTTGAAAATTGTATTTTCATTCTTAAATAAGTGAGTGAGTTAATATACGGGTTACACAACCTATTTGTGTCGGGTTACATGCGCTCAATGAGTTTAATCTAAACACTTACCCATCATTAAACAAATCGAGTAAATTAATAAATTGTGCTCAAATCAATCAAAACTCGTGTTTGTGTTGTGTTATAGGTCATGACTCAAATTGTCGATCCTACTCAACTATCACTCACTATCAATATTTATTTTAGAATAATCATTTGTTGGCTAGTACTCCCTCCGTCTCAAAATGAGTGTCATGTTTCTATTTTTAGGTTATTATATTACTCCCTCCGTCTCAAAATGAATGTCTTATTTCCATTTTTGTAAAAATTAAGGATTACCAAATAATTTAATGTGTTTCTAATATTACCCTCACTTTCTCCCT
>JAYMSZ010002998.1:0-11178 GCA_036897665.1 Pelargonium citronellum
TTTTCTCTGCCAAAAGAATTCCCCTACCTCTCTAGTTCACAAAAGCCTCCAATACTCTCAAACACACCTTCTTAGAGAAAGTTTCATCCCAACAGAAAAGAGGTCAACCAGCCCTATCCTATCCTATCTTTACAAAGCAGATAGGTAACCTAAAAAAAAAGAAGAAGAAGAAATTGTATAGTTCATCAAGCAATTAAACTCATCCACACTTAGTAGAAGGCAGCAGCAAGAGCCTCTTCATAGCGACCAGCCGCAAAGTCCCAGCTGAAGTCTTGCACTTTATAGCGACCAGCCGCAAAGTCCCAACTGAAGTCTTGCACTATCGCTTGCCTTTGGAGCTCTTCCCATCTGTCTTTGGACTTGCCATACATCAACCATCCTAGATAAAGGGCAAAAACAATGGCTCCGGATTCTTTACAGTACATTGTCCACCCAATGACCTGACTCTAGACCCTTACCACAAACAACAGGCACTGTGCCATATTTCATGGCATATTGGTTGTAAACTCTATCAGCATTAGCCGTCGACATTACCAAAATGATATCAACACCGGCAATTATACGATGAACTGCTTTCATCGAAAACTCAAACAAGACCTTGAATTTCCCCTGGCACTGAATCTCTAACTTCTTGAGCATATCTTCCGAACCATAAAAACCTTTAGGGGCAAACATTATTAACTGCATCTCCTTCTAGACCATCCACGGGAGTGCCTTCTTTAAAAAATTGATCTCGTCTGTGCCCATATATCCCCTATGTAACATACTAGCATACCATCATCGTTGACGGGCAAGCTGAGCTTCTTTTGTAAGGCAGCCTTGCACCGACGCTTGCCAATTTGTTAAGTATCAGCCGAGTAATTTTCATACCTAAGTAGTCATCAATTTCAGTACCCAACCCGCTACATCTATACCATTTGTGATGTGTATCAGTTTATTCCTACCCTGTAAATGAGCACCTCTTTCAATTTCTAGCTTCTCCAAGTCCTGATCAGGACTGACCACCAAATCAGCTGAAATAATACCCGCTTTCAACATATTTATGCACTCGATCTTGCGGTTAACCCAACATGAGTGATAGCTAAAGGCAAAATCTTCCAAATATGCCATCGGCAGATCCAGGAAATTATAATCATAGACTGGGTAACGGCCCTATAACCAACACACATACAATCAGAAGAAAAAAAAAACCATTTAATAGAAATAACAAGATGGGAACAAACATGTTTAAAACTGTTATGAATTACTAGAACAGATTTGGTAAGTGACACTTTTCTGTTTTCGCGATGATAATCCTTCAGATACACCGGCAACAATGTAGTGTGCAAATCATTTGCAATGAAAACCAAATTTCCATCTCCATAGCAGACACCACCGCATGGGACATACCAAGGAACCTGAGAAGGGATCAATTTTAACTAAGCCCACAAATTTAAAAGACTGCTACTCTTGTTTGTAACTGTAAGTGTACATATGAAGTGGTACTTAATATATATATATCCCACACATAGCAGAAAGACAGAATTATGCAGTCCTGCCTCACATATAAAAGTTATGAGAATTCAGTAATCTCATAATCATGCTTTTGAAGTCCTTCCTCAACATCATATGATAGAGTCTAGTGTTTTTTACCGCCTTAGTTGTAAATTACTGGTCATCAAGATTTCTATTCATGGGTAATACGGACTAATATATAGTTCATTAGCTGAAAACCAGTTCCTTGCTTTAGAGCTTACCACACGAAACTCTGGAATTGAATGTACATTCTATAGGTAGATCTAAAGTGATCTGAGCTATTATAAGTAGATCAATTCGAGGCCTATAGAGGATTCTATGTTAGATGTACATTCTTTCAATTATTAGCATGAAATAACATACATACCTCAACAGCAGCCTTACAAAACAGTACCATGCGCTGCAAAATATCCTGCTCAGAAAAGCAACAAAGAGGAATATTTACTATGATAATCCAAGGAAATGTATCCACTATTCAAAGAAAACTTTTTTTAATGTGAAGCATAACAGTTAGTTATATAACTCAGGACAGGGTGTATTATCATATCAAATTCGGTTATAGCTAATAATATGTCAACTATGAACATCCTTTTGAAAATAAACTAATTAATAAAATGAAGCTGAAGTTGCGGGACACTTTACCATTCTGTTTCCTCCATATATGTTCTCTAAAAAATTAAACTTGGGACTGTCCATGAAAACAAAATCAACGCCATCGATAAAGGCGTGGTAGTAAACTACTTCTACATCCTGCAAACTCAAATGTTTATGCATTAGCGGTATAAATACAATAATTCTGATAAATACATTTAGATAGTGCAGAAGCTACATACCTGACCATAAACCTTGTACCTTTTCCTAACTCCTAAATTCCGTGCTTCAATGTAATGACCATAGCGTGGTGAAACAACCTAAGAGGAGAAAGATAGAAAAGAACAATAAGGAAAGGAAGAAAAGACAATTTGTTTCATGTTGTTTCATCAACCTACATATTTTCCAGTGTGAATCAGTCCACCAAACTTATGTATATAGTCAATGGTCGACAAAACAATTACATTTATATCATGTCCATGGTCGACAAAACAATGTGGAAATACTTGGATGATACTTAAATCATTTATATAATATGAGAACAAATAGAAATAAAATAATTTGAGCGCTTAGACATAAAGGCATAATGTGTATCTTCAGCTAAATCTCTAAGCATACAAATTTAAGATACAGTTCATCTAGCTCAATTGATCTGATTTATAACACGAAATTGAGACAACAAATCCATTTGATTTATTCATGCTCAGTTGATCATGACAGAATAATGAATTACCATGACCCGATGTCCACGCCGAGCTAATGCCTTTGGCAAAGCCCCAGCAACATCTCCAAGCCCACCTGTGAAATGTAAAAGAAAAATAAGTCTATGCTCAACCATCGGCCCTCTTTTGCATTTTAAGAATATAAATGTGTATCATTATAGAGTTTATGAAAGAATGATATGTTTACAAAACAAGTTATTCAACAACGCTTAACAAATAGAATGATTGAAACTAATAGTTGTAGGTTAGCACACATTTGAAATAACAGTTATCAAATATGAATTGGAGAATGGAGATAAACAAATTTAAGAGAATGGGTGTCTAGGGCAATCAGTCAGCCGTCAAGCAGGCCACTCACACCAGAAAATGATTAAAAATTAATTTAATTGATATTAACATAATAACATGAATATATTGAGCATGATAACAAATGATTAAAATGAAATAAAGTAGGCTTGAACAATAACCATGAGATTCCAAAACAAGTATAGAGAGGGCTTCTTTTACACAATTTAGCTAATATGATGACCCAAACTTTTACCATAGAGAACAATATGCTAGGACATAAGGACAAAAGAGAAGCCACTAAATGAATTATAATTCACAACTTAAGAGATAAGATATCCAAGTTTAGGGTCCATTTTGGATCAATTAGCTCCCTGTTTCCTTCATATTGTCTAGATTCAATAATATATAACATGCTGTTCAAAGACTTGGATTGGAAACAAGTTTCAGAATCACATTGCAAAGAAGGAGAAAATCGGCAAATTCAACAAGTGCAAACAGTAATGTACCATTGCAGAAGACAGTAGCTCTTCTCTATGCTTTGCAAGAATCTTGTTGCGTTTCTCAATAGTCTCCGGCGGAATGGCTTCCTCAGACTCAGTATCACCATCTTCCATCCATCCCTTCATGAGTACACCAAGGATCAGATCAGATGTAGACAGAATTAAACTCAAGAACAATTAAATATTCAATTGATGAAGAAAGAAATCAGAGATTTAACAAGCGCAAACAGTAATGTATCATTGCGGACAACCATGTGTGAACCGCGCCCTGAGATTCACCATCACCAAATTCCATCGATCCTTAATGTGGAATCACTCGAACCAGTGAATTCAAGTGACCTCTTGGGGCGGTACTCGGCGAGCAAGAACCTGGGCCCGCGTGAACTTATTATGGCGGGAAGTAGCAAGGAACTTGGTTGAGAAGCTTCATATATAATGGCCCAGTTGTGAAGTATTCACATATTATATAGGAAAATGTCCTTTGTTATATAACTACTTCCACATGATATTGGTCAACTTATGAATAGTTCCATCTCAGGATAACAATTAACAGCTATTGTTGACATATTTGAAGTTCTCAATTATTAGTGATATCATTTTGGAGGGTAGCATTCCAAGCACCTTGGGCCAATTGAAAAGTTTGTCATTTTTGGCTCTTGGCGCGAACAATTTATCCGGTACCATCACTGCTCATATATATAACAACCTCAATGGTACCATTGATTCCTGAAGAGGTAATGAGTCTTTCATCTTTATCGACGCGTCTTGACATCTCTCAGAACCAGTTGTCCTGTAGTCTCACGTCTACTGTATGTCAGCTAACAAGGCTTTCCCTTTTGGATGTCTCTGGCAACAAGTTATCAGGTCAAATTCCTAGCACTATTGGGAGTTGCACAAGTTTGACAAGCCTCAACTTGAATGGCGACTTTCTTGAAGGGGTCATTCCTCTGTTTATGAGTTCCTTGAGAGGTCTTGATAGTTTGGATTTGTCTAGCAACAATCTTTTTGAAGAAATTCCAAAGTTTTTTTAGAGCTTTATACTTCAAGGAGTTTTGTGGCTGAATGTCAAGCTTTAAGAGGTATTAGGCACCGAAACCTTGTCAAGATTTTAACTGCGTGTTCAAGTACTGATTTTCAATACGATTTTCGGGTCGGGTTCCACAAAACAAAACAAGACATTTTATGTCTAAAAACGACTCGACCAACCTTATAGAGTCGGTTTAAGGTTCATCAACACGAAATCGGCCCGGTTTCCGACCTGAAATTTGGGCCTCCTCTAATATAAGCTAGAAGGAGATGATATCTAAACGGATGTAAAATGAAGTGATCGTTTGTACAACATGTCGTTGACAAACAAAACGGATAAACAGAAAATGACATCATTTGAAAACAGACACCGGCTTGCCACGTCCACTCAAAATTGAAAATCCCAATCATTTTCTCAGTTTTCTTTTCCACTTTCCGATATTGCCCCTCACACTACCAGTAAATCACACAAAAACACACCCTCGGACCCTCTATTCTAGACCTGACACGTACCCCTAACCGCCATTTCCGTTATTATTTTCCCTCGAAAAAAGATCATTTCTCTCCGCCATTGTTCCCATTTTCCACAGCTCCTCGTTGTCTTCTTCGATGCACCGATGCAGATTCGGAGCTTAGTGAGAAACAAGAGCCTATATCTCTAGATTCTGGCTCCAGAATCGGAAAAAAGTGATGATTTATTCGGGGCGGCTACTGTCGATTTCAATCCCGGCACGGACTCTTTGTTTGTGTAGTTGTAGCGATTATGGTGCCTCCAGCTCCAGATTTGTGTACGTGAGGCCGAGATTGGAGTTCAGAAGGCGATCCATGGCGTCCGAACCGGATCCTTCCGCTAATTTCGATTCTGCCGAGAAAAACGCCGCCTCAGCCTCCGGGTACAACCACCACTCTATCTCTCTGCTTCTGTTACTTGTGATCACGGCACAGTGAAATAGTTGAATTCAATTTAGTTATTTCTGTTGCTGCGGAAGGCAAGTTTCGATTGTGATTTTAATGATGAACATGGAAAGAAATTGAATGTTGGGAACCTTATTTGAGAAGAGAAATTGCTAATTAGTTGATTTTTTTTAATGCTTTTGTCTTTCAGTTTGATCCGTAATTTAATGAAAATTAACCGTTGGTAGATTTTTTGTGTGTTTGATTTAAGAGAAGGCTTATTTGTGTACTTCTAGCTGTGATTGGATGTTTGATTATATTGTAATGGTTTGATGATCATATGGCTTAAAGTTGTATTGTGGTGCTCCACATTTTCATCATCTGGTGTAGAATTTTTGCATCCATCACTGGTTGGGGTGTGTCACTTGTCACTCCTTTGATATATGACCATTTATCTACATTCTCTGTAGAAAATATGAACATACCTTTCTTGTTTGCTTGACACTATTGTGGAGAAGCAGGAATAAGTTTTATTTTCATTGTTGTTAATATATAGCTCATTTAAATTCAAGTAAGACAGTTTAATGTGCTTTTGGTCTTGGACGATAAATGAAATTTTGAACTACATAATTTAACATGTCTTGTGCTCACGACTGCAGATTTTGTATTATAGAAGGGCCTGAAACGGTGCAGGACTTTGCTAAAATGGAACTGCAGGAAATTGAAGACAATATTCGAAGTCGCAGGAACAAAATTTTCTTGCTTATGGAGGAGGTGAGCATGAAAAGACTTCCTTTTGATACAAGTGCGCTACATGATTATAATGGTGAAGAGGCTTTGTTTTACTGGTCCTAAGTGTATTTTTTCAAGGAGAATGGAAATACTGTACATCATGATATTTCTCCACATAATTAGGACATGATACTAGCAGTAGCATAACACAAAAATTCAATCATTCATATGAGACATGATATACATTGCTAAACTTATTGTTGTGCCTTATATTTCACACTAAGAAGGTGAGATTTGGTGTCTGGACGACAAAACTTGGCTACAGTGTGCTCTTATTTTTAAATTCAAAGTTTATATTTGTAGGATCAACATACACAGGTACTTGAGAACACAAAGCAGTTCAAAGTTTATTTTTTCTCTAGGTCCACATCAAGGATACCTTTTTTGTGCAGGGTTTATATCTTGTTTATGCACATCATTCATCAAAGCGCTAATGAATTTCCTTCTTTATTGTTATGAAGAGAAGTTGAGTGGATCAAATTATTCTCAGATTTGAGTCCTTTCATGACAATTTTTATTTTTTATTTTTTATATAACTTTTGTAGGTCCGCAGACTAAGGATTCAACAGAGGATTAAAAATGCTGAACTTGGAATTCTAGAGGATAAGCTAGAAAACGAGCTTCCCGACTTCCCATCATTCATACCATTCTTACCTCCCCTGGTAAGATCCATTTCATTAAACTAGATTTTATGGTGTCTACACACCTTAATAACTCAACGTACATTTTCTTAGCCACAGTTCATATGACCTGTGTTTTCTCGTTTGTTGTTGGTTTGGAATAAGCTATTTGAAATTTAAGAGGTCATACTAAATTACCAATATATTGCTTGCAGAGTGCAGCAAATCTCAAGCAGTACTATGCTGTTTGTTTTTCACTTATAGCTGGAATTATCACTTTTGGTGGTCTCATAGCACCAGCAGTAAGTTATATCTGCACTTAAGTATTTATTACTCTACTCCGTGTATTGGAATTCTACTTGAAAGTTTAATATTTTTCTCTTATTCATCTGTGCTATAAAGGCACAGTATCAAAATATGCTCTTGGGAAAAATGTGTGTTGGCAACATATCAAAATTTCTCTAATTAAAGAAAAAAGGTAAAAGAAAATACTTGAAGCTCTAAAAGGTGTATGATGACATAGACAAGATATACAAAATTTGAAAAGCTGGCTAAGGGTTTTGTAATAGTACCTTGCTATCAAAGCAAAATTCATACTCTGCGAAGGAAGATGTTGCGGCAAGTAGCTAACTCAAGAGCCATGTGAATATACAGTACCAAAAAGGATATGTTCGTACGTAAAGACATAAACATTAGCAGCATCATAGGTAATGATCTTAATTCATTTTCACACTACCCAAAGCGTCTTGAGAAGCACCAGTGACACATATAACTGCAGTTGATAACAAATAGATGGAGTACACTTAAATGGCTAGTCTCAAGTGTACACCCTCAACACTCAAGGGTTCTTAGTACTGTTTTCTTAAGTTCTTTTTCTATGACCACAGCCAATCTCCGGGCCCAGAGTTTGTGTATCCTCATACCAATATGATTATATGAAGCGATAAGACCAACATCCATGATGAACAGTTACTCTGCATCATTCTAAGAACCCTTTTCATTTTCACTTTCCTTTTCTCTTTCTTATGTTAAGTGAAAATAACTAGAAAAAACTCAGAGAACAGTATGTATCCTTACTCTATGTATCACTTTTCTTTTCTTTGTTTTTGTTTTTATTTTAATGAGAAGCTTTTCAATATCTATCAGTTTTCACATTTTTGGATGATTGATGTATTACGAGAAGTTGAGAACATAGGGATATGTATCAAATCACGCACAGTTCTTTCATGACATGAATTCAATAAGTTTCCTTCATGTAACAGTTGGAGCTTAAGCTGGGGTTAGGGGGCACATCTTATGAAGATTTTATCCGTAGTGTTCATCTCCCAATGCAGTTGAGGTACAGCTAATTATTGGTACTCTTATTAGCCATTAAAATTTTAATCCAGCTCTGGTTTGAATTATTTTGAGTTTGTGAATCTATCATTGCCGTGATGCATCTGGTAACCTACTTTGGTTTCTTTTTGGTGTTTTTGGTTCCTGTAGACAACCCGTTTAAGTGATTGATAAATTTTTCATGCTCATACAAGTATGATGTTATTATATAGGGCTTTTTAATGCATGAATTTCTGGCTGGAACCTTTTGCAGTTTTACTGTTGAAACATGTTGAAATTTTATGTTAATAAGCCCAATGGTCATTTAAGTAGTGAGATAGTCCTATTTCCAACTTATACACTCAAGAAAGCCTCAACTCAGCCAATCCCGGTCACGACAAGGATCTATTCTTTGTAGTTCATGTCTCATTCTAGTACTACAATAAACAGAGTTGACTAGTATTTGCTTTGCTAGAAATTTCTGGCTCTTTGTAAGTTCTTTACTCTATTTGCAATTGCCAGCTAGTTGAGGTTCTTTCATTGCTTGGGTGTTAGTATTATGATATCTTATATGAAGAAATTGCTTGACTGTAAATTAATCACTTTGAGTTGTCTTGTCCTAAGACTTAAATGTTGAATAGGATCTCTTAAAAAATAAATATAAATAGTCTTGTGTGATTTGGAGGTTTCTTTTTAAGCCGCATAAATCAAGCTTGGAATTGAAACTCGGTGTTTTGAGTCTTCCTTGATGGCCTTGTAAAAATTGAAATAAAAAGCACTTCCCTGATCGCTGTCAATATTGTTTTCTAGGATAGTTTTAAGAATGGATTCCAATCATTTTGCTAGTTGGACTTGTGATGTGACAAAGAGACAATTGAAACACCCGGATTTTTCATATTCTTCTGATATGCATAATTGTGTGGTGGTTGCAATTTGCAGTCAAGTTGATCCTATAGTTGCATCATTCTCTGGAGGAGCGGTTGGTGTTATTTCGGCCTTGATGGTGATTGAGATAAACAATGTGAAGCAACAGGAACATAAAAGATGTAAATACTGTCTTGGAACTGGTATGAATGTTGAAATCTTTCCCATAGAGTTATCGTTATTACTAGGTTTTTACTTGGTGATGTATCATGGTGCTGTTAACATCAAATCTGTGATTGATTAATCTAGCAGAGGCTTGAATTATGGAATTGGTGAATACGAATATCTTCATGCTATTGATATAGATGAACATAATGCATGACATGGTCAAAGACCTCCAGCTCTGAACAAATCATTTGGCTTCCTCACATGATAGATTAATTAGCGTCATCTGACTGGTTATGTAGAACTTCCTCTTAACAGTACTGAATTGCGTGAATAAATAAAACCCAGCCGTTAGTAAGCACATTCCGTTCCGAAATAAGTGTCTTGTTTCCTTTTTGGGAAGTTAGGTATGCATGAATTACCAATAGTGTCCCTATAATAAGTTAGTATACTTTGAAGTTTGTTAGAACATGTGCATGGGCTAGAAGCGGAAATATACAACACTTAAATAATTTTTCCTTAATTTTTCTCAAAATACAAATCATGACACTAATTTTGGGACAAAGGGAGTATCTTTTATTTCCTTATATATGTATGTATATATGTGTGTGTACTTACCTACGTTGCCTTACAAATGCAGGATATCTTGCTTGTGCTTGCTGTTCGAGCACAGGAGCTCTTGTTCTTATTGAACCAGTGTCGACAGTAGTCAATGGTGATGACCAGCCTCTATCAGCACCCAAGACCAAAAGATGTACGAACTGCTCAGGAGCTGGAAAGGTGTGACATCTATAATGGTGGTTTCAACTTCCAATTTACACACATTAGGAAGTTCCGTCATAAGCCCTGTAAATTCCGGCCATGTTTGTCCACATGGTTCGTTCGTATATTATATGATGAGATTTTGGAGCTGAAAGTTACCCTACGCGAGAAGGCGTGAAGCCATTTTGGCTCATTAAGATTTTTCTGCTCATTACTCATCTGCAGATACACTATATGCTATAAATTTGTTAAACCTATTTGTTTTGATCTGCAGGTCATGTGCCCTACATGCCTCTGCACTGGAATGGCAATGGCTAGTGAACACGACCCACGGATCGACCCATTTGATTAGAGGTACATCATCATTTTCTGTCTTGATTTGTAGGAAACCGCGAACAATTTCCTTATCTTCCTCGCAATACATATAATGTAAAGTCTATACAAGTATGTTGGGGGATAAGATGGTACTTTTTTTTTTTTTTTTTTGTATAGCTTGAGAATGTTAGGGAACCTTGCTAGCAAGTTTATTCATAAGATGACACAGATGATCGGATGACATAAATTGACTTTACGAGATGACATGTTTTGAACTGCTCAATATATAAATTTGCAAATGTGACGATTATCAATTTATGTTTACCGACATAAGATATATCATATGAAAAATAAACGAGAATAATGTGTATCCAAATTCAAGTGTGAGCATAAATTTGAATTTATAATACAAATTATCTGAAATTTAACAAAATATTACAGTCTTAATTTAAATACCAAAATTGAGTAGAAAAATTGCTTCAATAGTCTTGAATTCTTCAATGGTCTTCGCATATCAGCAAAGACATCTCCAGGCTAAGAACTATGACATAATCATTATGTATAAAGTTTATAACAGAAAAAATGATATAGCATACATGATATATATATGTATATGTATATTGAGAGAAAATAAGAAATTTAAGTCAACAAATATTTGTCTTGACCTGAGCCAAGCCAATGAGGTGATGACACCTCATTTAATTTCACTCATATCCATCCAAGTGAATTCGTGGGAGTAAAGCGACCTACCTGGATCCAATATTTTTAATGAGGTGTCATCACTTCATTGATGGCTTAGTGTTACGTCCC
>JAYMSZ010002999.1:0-11176 GCA_036897665.1 Pelargonium citronellum
TCTATATGGATTCCGACCACGATTTTTATTCATAGTTCCACGACCAGTAGTAATAACAGAAAATGCAGTCTCAGTCGAAGAACTTTTATAATATTGAAGTCGTTGCTCATGGTGTAGAAGCTTGGTCCGTAATGAATCGAAAGTAAGGATGACTGGACTGTTGGTAATTGTTGTAATGAAGCTTTCATAATCATGAGGTAACCCAGCCAACGCATAAGAGACTAGATCTTGAGAACTGATTGGAGAATTAATTGCTGCTAACGCATCAGCAGTGGATTTAAGTTCTCGAAGATATTGTTCAATAGACTTGTCGCCTTTTGTTAACTTGTGGAGACGAAGACGAAGATCATAAGCATTTGCATTGGACTGATCAACATAACGTTGCTCTAAGGCAAGCCAAACTTCTCTAGATGTTCGAAGATCATGAACATCTTGCAGTATGTCAGGATGCAGAGTGGCATTTATCCATGATCGAAGACATTGATCAAGACGAACCCAGTTTTGATATTCTGGGTTTAGAGAAGGCTGACTTTTTGCATCGAGTATGATTGATGGTGGACATTGGTAAGAACCATCAACCAAACTACTCAAGTTGTAGCTAAACAACACTGGAACAAATTGTGAGCGCCATAATAAATAATTTGAACCATCAAGCTTAATGCTTACCAAATGAGTGATGCTAGGAGCAGAAAAGAGGGGAACAGACGGAACCGACAACGGCGATGCACCCAAAGATGACAACGAAGTAAGTCCTGCTTGTTGTGTTGCAGAAGATAACATAAGTGGCAGTGATGATGTGCTTGTACCGGTTGAACCCGAGGTGGCTGGCAATGAGTTTCCTTGCATAAGCAATGATCCGGGCATATGATGTAGCCCAAAACCATTACTATTTGTTGAAATGTGATGAGGCAACGGTGGTGATTGAGCGACATATGGATGAGTCAACACGGATCCGGTAAGTGGAAGTGGTCGAGATCCACTTGAGATGGGTAATAGCTGTTGAATCGGATCAGAGAATGATGGCAACGGTCCCAAAAATGAATTATCCACGACAGGAGCTTCGATTGATGAGGTTTTTGGTACAGATTCAGATGAAGTTGTTAATGGTGAACTGATTTTTGGTTGGACATTTCCATCTTGTGGTGTTGTGTCTGAGCCACTAGATGTAATGTTAGCCATGAGATTATGCAGAAATTGTTACTGTGAGATGACAAGAATAGAAGGGAAAGAAAGAAAAAAAAATGAAGAATGGTGGTGGTGATGAATATGAGTTTGGAGATCAGAATAGAAGAAGAGGAAAAGAAGCCTTGGGAGGAGATGATATCAGGTTTGGAGCGTGGGCTCTGATACCATGAAGGAAGAGACAGTAACTTTTATTTCTCAATGAATTTATTTGTACAAGGAGTCTCTATTTATAGAGTAATTACACAAAGTCAACTGTACTACAATAAGGAAAATATAAATTACAATCAATCAAGGATCAATCACAATATCAATTAGGGACAAGATCCCTTAATTTACTCTTAATGCTTCCTATAATCTTCGATCTACTACACCAGCTGCTCGAACACAGCTCGATTCGAAGTGAGATTTTCGTGCAACGCAATTGAGCGACAGATAAAGGGGAAGATTGAGAGAGAAGAGAGAGAGAGAAATATCTGGTAAAATAGAATTTCAAATTAGGGTTTAGTTTATGGTTTTATGGTTTTGCTTGGTGGTAGTATAATTTTGGCTTAAGAATTCCGTCATTGATTGTGACGGAAACATTTCCTCACAAACTCCCGTAACTGTTCACGCCTTTTTTTGTAGTGTATGTAGGTTAACACGTAACTTAGTTTATAAAAAAATGTACTAAATCCTTACTGTTAGCATACCCTTCCATAAAATTTTGGCGCGGAGCGTCCGATTTATAAAACATATTGTATATGTGGTGTGTTGCGATTCGGCAAAGTCTTTAATTACAAAAATAACCGAGTTGTCATATGTCATTAATTGACACGTTATTTTGTACGATAGTTGAGACATATAACATTTATATATATTATTATACTCATATTTTGTACAATTTTTTCATGTACAATGTGATGTGATTCCAATAAAATGTCAATTGTTGTTTTTCAGATGAATTTTGATGACCAGTTGGCCTTATTCAAGAACTTAACTGCAACAATGGAGCAACAAATTGGTGAAGAAGAATACAAAAATGTGCTTCAAAAATCGGTTTATATATTCAGCATCGGAGGCAATGACTACGTTTCTTTTTGCGGCGACTACGAAAATACTACTAAACAAGAAATGCAAGATTATGTAAATTTGGTAGTACAAAGAATTATAAATGGGATCGAGGTACGCTATTTACAATGAAGTCTATTAATCTTTTTTTTTATCAGCAAGTATCCGACTCCACTTATATACTAGTGAAATTTCCAATGTCCTGACACACCATATTAGACTTGAGCCCCACTAGGAGAGCATGCATTTTTACCCACATACTTATCTAGAACAAATCTAACGAAATCATCCATGCTATCTCCATTTCGTGAAGGAATTCGAACAAAAATCATTGTTGCCCCAAGCCTACACCCGCCGACTTATGAACCTCTAAAATTGCCACTTCCATGACGGGACTCCATAAGGAAGCAAGAACTTAGCGCATGGTTTCGAAGTTTCGGCGCATTTGTAAAAAACTTTCCCACCACACAAATCCTCTGCCATCCGGCTATGACCTCACTCAATGTACCAGCCCCATATACGAGTCCTCATCCTCTTCCTCCTCCGATGACAAGACATTAATGTTCAAAGCTAAAAATCAAAACTCAACTTTACTACAAATCTTATGCACCCAGGCATCATCTCAAGTCCACTGCTGCTGTTATGGAATTATATGTTTCAAGGGACAAGAGCTCACACTATATTTTAACTATTTTATGGTAGTCATGATTATGAGATATATCTTTTAAGCCATACCACATGTTTTTTTTTTAATTTAATTTATTTTTTTATTTTTTATGATACCACATGGATTAATCCCTATTCAAATAGGAAAATAAATAAATGAATATGATAAAGCTCATAACATGAAATAATATTGTAAGGAAATTCAAATCCAAAACTTTATAAACATGGTACGCTTTTAGAAGATAGCGTGTCCAACATTGTAAATACTTAAAACTATATCCTATTTTATTAGGTTGATGGTAAGATATTTTATAAACACACAACTCGAGAGCATGCGGTGACCATCAGTTTTTAAATGCATGAGCATAAGCACACATATTACTTAATTAGCAATGCTATTTGTCCCAAATTTTGTACAAAATGATGTATCAATTATTCAGAGATGACACATCACATGATATTCTAATGATGATTTGTACGAATCAAAATACGTCAAATGTATATTATGTCTTATAAACCGGGCGCTTCACGCTAAAAATCAATGGAAGAGTAGTGATATCATATATATTGGATTATTATTCGCTTAAACTAAATATTAAACCATAAAATTAAGAAATATGTTTTGCCACGTTTGTACAAATTAGGGACAAATATCATATTTTTTTACTTATTAGGCCATAGTTCTTACCGTTTTAAGTTTTAACCCCTACCGGGCTTAAATCGTTATTAAAGCAAATTACCGGGGTAAAATTCACAATATAAATATTCTCCGCTTCACGCTTTCATTTTTCTACGATTCCTCAGTGACGCCATTGAAGAACCTCCGAGGAATTTCCAGAAACCAGATCTCACATCACAAAAACCCTAGAATTTACGCACGGCCAACGTGACCTGCGATCTCATCAGGTAGATGCATTTTTTTTCTTTCAATTTATTGATTGATCTGTCTAAGCCCAATGCCCAATGAACCATTTCCAAAACATTGCCACAACGTTTCTTCCGCAATATTTCGATTAAATTTGTATTGTTTTCAAACTTTTGTGGAGGAAATTAACACGTTTTCTCATGAATTCGAATAAACTCGAATTGTGTGTTGTGTGCTAAAATATTGTCCCAGGATATGAAATTTAGTAAAGATAGCTGAAGAACATGGTTAATGCGTTGATTATTGACTTTTTATATGGATTTTCCAAGAATTGGAAGAAAATATGAGCTAAGGAGAAATAATTCAATTATATGGAACATTTCAACCTACTTTTAATTATCCTAGTTTCTTGACATCCAAATAGAGTATTATGAACAATATATAGTTGTGTCTCTAAGCATCTATGCAAGTGAAAATTATTATTCTTATTCATTGCAATACCCAGCTAAGAGCACTTCAACAGTGGGTTGCATTTTATGTGAATGGGGCACTGAGCTTGGGAAAGGTGATGTGCTGGTTTGACCAATTGTATCTAAATTATCAGATGGTGAACTCCTGATTGTGTGTTGAATTCTTGGTGGGGAAGCATGAATATTGTTAAGGGGGTTGCTGACCTTTTACGGAGGTCATCAAGTGATAGGTTCATTGGGGAGTCTACTACTTTGGGGCGGGCACCAGGTGATAAGTTTGCTGCTCCTGCTCCATACATCCACTTCAGGTATTTATGCTCATTTTTGACTGCCTCTAATAATTGTAATCTGAGGTGTAAATTTATTTTCATTTGAAACTTATGGTTTTGGTTTACATAGTTATTATTTTAGGAGTTATAGAATGTAGATGGTCAATGACTCAGATAATTTTTTATTTTTTATATCCTGAGTGGGGACTATTTTAGAACATATATTAGACTATTAGTCCATGGGAATGAAGTTCCCTAAGTTTATCTGTCGATATCATTATGATCTACAAAGAAGAAAATAAAGTGGAGGAATCTATAATCTGTTGAATTGAATGCCCAGTTCCTTGTCTAATTTCTTTAACTCCGGAGGTTGTTTGAATGAGTACCTTCCTTTGTGATGGTATACTGAGGCATAGTTTGCACAAGATCAAACTCAAAAAGGGAAAAAAAATGGTTTGATAGAACGAAAGTGTTCCATGAGAATTATACTTCCATTTGATAACTGATTATTAATAATCTTGCCTTGCCATTCCATTTGGAATTTCTGAACTACTTTTAGTCTTTACAGAGATTATGATTTTTGAGATATCTACATTCTTTGGTAGATCATCTTGACTTTCTTAGGTGGGTCCTAGAGAAACGAGTGCTAGTTAATCTATTGTGTTTCTAACTTCTGTCTCCAGAGCATTAGTAATATGGGGCAATTTTTTTCTTCTTACAATGTTGTATTGGAAAGGCATTTTTGATGGTACAGATCCTTCAGTGGTTTAGGAAGGCTATATAAACTGATACCAAAATTTTACCTTTTCCTCTCCATTGTGATTTTTTTTATGTATTTGTTATTTCTTCTTGGTTCTATCTTTGTAAGAGGGGGTCCATACGTTATATTAATATGATTTTAGAGGCAATGATATTGATTCCTTTTATACTTCAAGATGTAGGGGAGGATCCTAAATAATTTTGCTAAAGGATCCACGTAACCAACCCCAACATTGCTTATGAAATGACTTGGTTATTGCTGTTGTATCATTAAAGATATAGTGGATGGAGATTGGTTGGAGCCGACTAAAACACTCAATTATCAATCTAATTCACTCTTGATATCATAGCAAATTTTTTGTTACAGAGTTTGTTTTTATTTTATTTTATTTTATCAACACGTAGGGTTATTATTAACAGTAAGAATAGTAGACATATATAGTAAAGTATGTGCTTCATGGGGAGAAACCACCAACATCCATGATCCATTCACACCAATGAAAATTTACTAGATTAAGCATAGAAAATGTATAGGATAAGTAGATTTAGACATGGTCCATGAAAATAATGAGCTTAAGATTCCCTATTTAGCATCTCAATCTTCGAGCTACTCGAATGCTAGTTGCTGCCTCATCACCAATTACCCATTCTAAGAATTTGCTCTAAGGTCTGAGTATTTGAAATTTTGAATCTTCATGTCGCAAACCTTGTCATGGTGTTCACATGAAGGAGGAAGGAACGGTAGAACAAGAGGGGGAGAGGGATGGTTGGACATTTAGGAAAATAAACTAAATGAGGGCCTAAGTCTATAATGTAGGGGTTAAGAGAGGAATTTGATTCCCCGACTCTCCCATCTTATTGCCGACAATCATAATATGCCGAGATATAGAAGAGCCGTCATACTATAGTTATGATTAATAGTTTAGCTATTCCTCGAGGCTTTGAACATGCAAGACCTATCAAGAATGATATGTAGTTTTCTCTTAGGATCAACCAATACTTAAAATGCAACCTAAATCTAGTCACGAGATAAAAATTGATAATATAACTTCACTTCAAATTTATGACTAATTTGAGGGCTTCCAACTAGCTTTATACCCACTAACTTGGTCTTCACCTCATCAAGCAAATCAATGGACCTGTTCATTAATCTGATTCCATTGCCTTTCTTTCCAATCTAGATAATCTGCCATTGATACATTTTCATTCTTAGCAATGTCAAACTAGGAGAGTTATCTATGCCTCCTCCACATGCCAAAATCTAGGTATCTCCTATAAAAAAAGAAATAGTTTGGAGACTTCGTTCAACAATTTAACTTATGTAATTTTTTACGAACTTAGTCTAAAGCAGCCTTTAGCGTTACATGTAATCCTATTACCCCACTTATCCATGTATTTTGATAAGATCACTTTCTTTCATAGGTTACCTTCTTCCCCTACGTATCTCTGTTTACTATTGGCCTTGCATGGGTTTTTTGAAGCTTGAACACATCAAGCTTGATGATAGTTAATTGATGACTTCTATCAAAAAACAAATTTCTTTTTCTTGAACTTTATTTGAACCCAAATGTTTAAGCAATTGAGTAGAAGATGTAACTATTATCAAGTGTCCATTAACTTCATATTTTTCAATGTGGTATATTTTAACACTCCCCCACACATATAGACTTGGAAAACACAACTTATCATGCTCGCGAATGATAAAAGGCATTATGGGAAAGTCATGTGTATATATTTGCTAAAAATAGAAAGTGACATTTATTTTGAAACAAAAATTGGACTCTATAGAATGACATTTAATTTGAAACGGAGGTAGTATTTACTGATTTAAATTTTTGTACTGTTTTTGTTCATGGGTTATGGACAACTATCTTCTAAGTGCTGAAGCTCATACATTGCTGACCTATATTAGTTAACAATAACATATCACAATGCTTGGAAGTTAAGCTTGACAAAGCCTCTACTGTTTGCTGCAATAAATGACATTTTTACAAATTGTAAATTTTTTATTACCTTTATTCTTATTTGTAGATCCATGATAGATATTGTTTTTTCTTTTTCTCTTCAGTGAAGTTGGTGATGAGGCAGTTCTTCATACACTTTGGGAGAGGTATGAGAATGCCAACGATAAGGTATGCTTTAAATAGCCAACTTTAGCTTATATATTGATCAAAGCTTTTCATGGTTAATCAATATGGGTAAAGTGTTGTTGAGTTGAAATGTAATGAGAACATATAATGTGCCTCATCCTTCCTTGTCTTCTGCCACTCTGTACAGATGCATACCAAAAGTCATAGGGGATAATAATTTGATTAGTTTCAGAGGAGATTTTTTGTTGTATGTAATAAATTAATGAACAAGATATTTACCATTTCACTGACAACCTGCCTGCTTTACATTATCTACCTTTTCATAATTCTTGACAGTTGTTAAGTACATGAACAATCTAAATATGTGCCGACAGTTGCTAAATTAATATTTTTAGTACTTGGTATTAACTATTGTTAATTTGACCAATATCTTGTGTTGACATGACTTTTTCTGCATTTTTTAAGGTAGTTAATTTTTTTGTTAAGTAACTATGTGTTACTGAGGTCGATTATTGGTAGCTGATGTGTAGTAAATTCATTGATGTGGCATAAGCTGTTAAAGAAATGAAAAAGAAAAAGAAACGTGGAAAAAATGTAAGTCAAAATTAAAGAACTTCATTGAACTAAAGCTTCCAACCCGGCTTATCTATCGCTGTCTCTCCACCAAACACCCAAAACCTCTGATTCCAACCCACCCCAATAATAAGATCCTGGACCATGTCAGAAGGTTGAGTAAAGAGGATTAAATATCAAATGTGTTGATGTTCAGAGAAATATAACTGATTACTTGATATTTCATAGAGGGTTATGAACCCATTTTATACAACAAGAAAGAAAAATAAAGGCAAAGCACTACACCTAATTTAGGGGAAACAACAGCCACTAAACAGACCAACTAATACCACTAATCCCTAATATATGGAACCACTATCAACACTAATTCTAACAAAATGCATTTGCAGCTACATCAGCATGCTGCCGCTACAAGTCTGTCTCTTGGCAGCCATGTAGGTTATGGGCAGAGAACTTGAAGTCATAGGGAAATTCTTCCAACCAGAGCTACCCTACAAACAACTTGCCTACTTTTGGCTTTGGAGAATCTCTCAGAACATATTTTGCAGTTTAACTTTGATTGTTGATAATTTTTTTGAATTAGATGAGGCGTTGTTGCTAGAGAGTAGGCCTCATTGAAGGGCAAGAGGTGCCCCCTCTGAGGTTTAGGAAGTCCTGGAGACTGATTTTTGGTGCAGTGTTCTTGGGGTTAAGGATCAGAGTATGAAGAGATCTTCAAATGCATAGCTGTGATATTCGAGTGAACTTTTTGCGAATAAAAGTCAATGGTGTATTTTCCTTAATTTAGATTCTGACCATCTTCCTTTTCTTTTCTTCTCCCCCAACAAGTTTGAGGGTGTATTTAAATTTGATGTTTAGTTGAGGTTATATTTGTTAATTTTTCTATTTTATGGCCAGTCATTAATCCACATTAGTGTCAATTGTTTAGTTATTTAAAATTTGAATTCCTTAAAGTTTGTAAACGGCAACATGAGCACCAAACGAAGGCCAAACTAGCAAAAATGATGAATAGTTGAAAAACGAATTTGTAGTAAATGTGTCAAATGATGATAGTTCATGTGCTAAAAGGTTGTTTTGCCATTCACAAATAGTTCAAAATTTCACATGCCTTGCGGACTCAATCACGTATTTGCCTTTTTCATTTTGGCCAGTGATGAATCTCAATGTTGTAAGGGAATGATTCCAAAACAAGAATATTGAAACCATGAAGTTTCACTGCATCTATTGCTTTTCCTTAAACTTGGGAGCTTTTTGTAATATGATTCTCATTGTGGTATTGAAGTGATACATGGCATTCAGACGTGTTAACTAAAAAGTGTATGACCTTGAAGTGATGTTCGGGAAATCCTATGATCTGGGTTTTGCTCCTCTTTTCCAACACAAAATTTGCATTTTATGTTTCTTCTAAGTTTTAATTGTTAAATTGCAAGGTCATCCAGTAGTTGATAACAATATTTGCTTTGAACTTTGATTTGTTCTTCCTTTTATATTTCTGCAAATTCTAATTTCTTTCCCTCTAATTTGCTGATTTATAGGTTGAAAAGAGAAAACTGTTTCATGTTTTCCTGAAGCAATTTCTGACTGTATACAAGAACTGGGAACCGGTTAATTCTGGTTTGCTAGAGATTGCTACACCTTCTGCCCAACCCGCAGAACATACTGACGATATAGTAATAGGATGCTCAGCCGGACATCCAGCTGAAATAATTCTGACATTAACTGAAGAGGTCATACAATTAACTGCTCTGGTGTCTGAGTGTAAGTTAATTCATCTCCTATACGTATCAGATTGCTTCAGATAGACTGTTGTGGTAGTGCTGTAGAGAGACTTAAATTATTTCATCTCCTGTTCATAGCCGATTGCTATCTAGAGAGTTTTCTTCATATTAATGCTTCTGATAATCTGTTGGTATTTATAATCATTTTTTCATGAATACCTTATTTGATGACAGAAGTGAATGATTTCCTTCAATTTCCAAAATGAATATATAAGAACCTTTTTTTTGTGTGTGTGTGGGTGAGTGGGGGTTACGTAGCTATTTGCTGGTATATTTTCGTGAGTACTATGCCAGTACATTGAGTTATACAGGCTTCTCATTTCATCCCAATTGCTACTTTGTTGGCATGTTGAAGCATGTGTAAGGGCATGGCTACCTGAGACACTTCAACATAAAGGAAAACATTAAAAAAATGGTGATTCCATAATCTGACAAATACATACTTAGGTAGTTTAGGTACAGGTGGTAAATCTTCCTCCAATATTTGTGCTTCTAAACTTTGGGTGATTCCAGTATGACTGGGGTATGTGCAAAAGGAAAGTATCTATTTTATTAGGTCCAAGATAGATCAAATAATTTCCCCACAAATTGTGGTGCAACATGACATCTTTGAATCCCTATTTGGGAGAGCATTTGGTGATGATAAACAATGATTTTAATGTGGTTTGGTATATTTTACCTCCTTTGTTTTATTGTCTTGATTACAATTGATTCAAGTTTTTCATATGCCGTTTTTCTTTTTTACTTTGGATGCACATCCAGTAAATACCAGCATGATGCAATCAACAACAGACCTATCAGGGGCTTCTACAAGCTTGAACATAGCTTCTGAAGGGATGCCTGTGTTGGATGCACTAACAATTGTCACACGTTCGATGCATAATTGCAAAGTTTTTGCCTATTATGGTGGGACTCACAAGCTTACTGCATTAATGAAAGGTAAAGTTGAATATTTTCATTTGACAATATGTTCCATTGAGATGCTGAATATCTTTGTTTAACACTTTTTTGTTGTTAAAAGCTTCATTGTTGCTTGTAATAGTTCTTGAAATAGTGTTGGCAATGATACAATACTATACAAATTCTAGCAACTATTCTATGTTATATTTGAGAATCGCATTTAAAATGATTTCTATGTTGGCATGTAAAAAGTTAATTTAGATGGAACATAAGATCATTGACAATTTAAAAATAGACCAAGGAGGGGTAATGTATACAAGGAAAGAAAATTAATAAATCCCAAAAAATCAGCTTCAAGATTCCTTCAATCCCTAATTTATAGAGAATTAAATATACTCACACCCCTCCTCAAGGAGGAGCATGTTAATCAAATTAATGCGAGAGTTTGATTTTTTTTTAAAGACTTTCGGTAGCATTTAGGTAGCGTTCGTTTAAGGAATTTTAATTGAATTCTTAGGAATTTGGGACATGTTGGGTATTAAAAATTTGTAATTATTGCGTTCGTTTAACTTTT
>JAYMSZ010003000.1:0-11175 GCA_036897665.1 Pelargonium citronellum
TCCTCTCCTTCCTCGGCCCCACCCCCACACAGATCCAGCCGAAGAAGCAATGTCTCAATCGCTTGAATTGCTGCTCATTCAGTTCTTGATGCCCGACAACGATGCTCGCCGCCAGGCCGAGGAGCAGATTCGGCGGCTCGCCAAGGATCCTCAGGTGGTTCCGGCTCTGGTCCAACACCTCCGCACCGCCAAGACCCCTAATGTCCGCCAGCTCGCCGCCGTGCTCCTCCGCAAGAAGATCACCGGACATTGGGCTAAGCTCCCCCCTCAGCTCAAACACCAAGTCAAGCAGTCCCTCATTGAGAGCATCACCTTCGAGCACAGGTCTTTTTTATTTCAATGCTTTTGCTTTTGTTGATGCCCAGTTGATTCAATTTGGAATCAACCCAAGTTGAATTAGTAATTTTTTTTTTATGAAGAAAATGTTATATTTTGTGCTGGTCACCATTGTTTGTTCAAAAGGACTTGATTGGATGTTTTGGTGAAATTTTGGGATATGGGATTTTTGGGTTCCTGCTATAAGGTTTACTACATGATGCCAAAACTTGCTCTTTCTATTTCTGGTCATGATTGGACGCAAGCAACTCATGATAGAAGAAGAAGAAGAAGAGAATTTAGTGTATTGCTTTGTTTATTCACTGATGTCTTTAGTTTTGTTTCTTCAAGTATTGGACTTCAAAAAAATAATGGATTTGAAATGATTTCTGGGATGCACTACCAGTTGTTAGATCTCTGGAAATGGAACAGTTGTGTGTGGACTAGTCTTGTCTTACTCTTTTGCATTGATTTTGAGGTACTAAATGTGCGCTATTAAGAAACAGAACTTGGGAAAAAATGTGATCAGCCGGAATTGACAGGAAACTTAGTTGTTGTACCTTAAGGCAACTGTATGGTTAATATGAAGCTAATATGTTATTTCTTTGGGAATCAAAAGTGCATAATGCCATAATCCATTATGTTTTTCATACCATCTTATTTAAAATAAATAATAAAAAAACCATTGATGATTTCTACACTTAATGAATTCATTAAGATATTGGAAATTCTCTTTGTTAATCCGAGAATGATCTCTTATGTCTTCACAGTCCACCAGTGAGGCGAGCAAGTGCAAATGTGGTGAGTATCATAGCAAAATATGCTGTTCCTGGAGGAGAATGGCCTGAGTTGTTGCCCTTTCTGTTCCAATTTAGTCAGAGTGCACAAGAAGACCACAGAGAAGTAAGTTCTCAAAAGTTTTTTTCTCACTATTTTCTCAACTATTGCCCTTTTTATTTTGTGTATCAGTCATATAGAATGCTTTTGTTTGTTTTTTTGCTTAGTCATGTACAATGTTCTTTCTTGCTTCTACTTTCAGTTTGGTTATATAAAGTCAGTACGTAATTAATGGCTACTCGGATATCTGAGGTGATGGTTTATAATGATGCATCTCAATCTGTTGTGAAAATTTGTTCTAAGCAGAATCATGTACTTAAGAATTGAAGAATGTGTTGGTGGATTTTTTTAAAGTTTCCAGTTTGCCGAAAATTTTGTGTCCTACAGTTGCATGCTTCATATTTTTATATGATGTTATTCAACTAATTCTCTATCATTGGAATGAAAATAAAATCAATTGTGACTTTAGGGTAGTGGATTAGTTTAATAAAACTAATATAAACAACCATTAGTATGTTAAATTATTCTCAGCGTATGTGTCTACTTTAACAGGATGCCTTTCACATATCTAGTTTGATAGCCTGATCATATTAAGCAAATTCTAGTGCCTGTTGTCTTTCTTCTTCTCCTTTTTTTTCATCTACTTTTAGTTTAATACTTGTCTACTTCAATGTACTAATATTTTTAGCTGTTCTGCTTTTGGTGATATAAGGTGGCACTCATCCTCTTCAGCTCTTTAACGGAAACAATTGGAAATACCTTCCGCGCACATTTTTCAGATCTTCAAGCTCTTCTGCTCAAATGCCTACAAGATGAGACTAGCAATCGTGTTAGAATTGCTGCTCTGAAGTAATAAACGAGTCCTACTTTTAATACTTTTTTTGTTCCCGATTTTCAGTGCTATCTTTGTTATGTTGCTTACTGTATTTTTGTTTAAATTGCCAGGGCAGTTGGGTCTTCGCTAGAGTTTATTAATGACGGCGAAGAAGTGGTGAGTTTAGTGTTGCAGATAAGAATCCTAGTGCTACTTTAGATCTGCTTTCTTTGTTATTGAATCATCTAAATTTAACATAATTCTGTTCTATTGTTTATGAAACAATTTCCTTATTACATTATGGCCTATCATGTGTTAAATTTTGACTTATTTAACTTTTTGGGCATTCATCTCATGTAATTTCTGGATAATTGTGTTGTTCATTGGCTGTTATAGTGCATCATAAGATGAACTTCAGCTTAAGTTAAGCAAAAAAAAAATGGTTAATTGCTAATTCTGAAAGATCAAATTCATATATATATAAGAGTTCTACTGATAGGCCTATAAATGTTGTTTTTATGTGATATTGATTAATTCGTGGTAAGGCGCAAGTAGTTCCTCGCCCATTACTTCTTGGTAGATTTTGTTTGTGTATAACATGCCATGGCACAAAATATTTTGCATCATTTGCTAATCTTCTGCTACGTAAATCTTGCATTTATATTTATTTGTTTCATTAATATACTTTATTCACACTTGTGCAGGTCAAGTTTCGAGAATTTATTCCTAGTATTTTGAATGTATCGAGACAATGTTTGGCCTCCGGTGAGGAGGATGTTGCTGTAATTGCTTTTGAAATTTTTGATGAGCTTATAGAATCTCCTGCACCTCTACTTGGGGAATCAGTGAAATCTATTGTACAATTCTCTCTTGAAGTTTGCTCAAGCCAAAATTTGGAGTCTAATACACGTCATCAGGTTTGTTGAAACATTAAATATTTCTCTCTTTAGTATTCTCTCTTTCTTATTTATTGTGCTCTCTTTTTTCTTTTAGGCTATTCAAATAATTTCGTGGCTTGCTCAGTACAAATCCAATTCCCTAAAGAAGTATAAGCTTGTAGTCCCTATTCTGCAAATTATGTGTCCATTGCTTGCAGAGTCAACTGATGGAGATGAAGATGATGATCTTGCTCCAGATCGAGCTGCTGCCGAAGTTATTGATACTATGGCTCTAAACCTTGCTAAACATGTGTTTCCCCCTGTTCTAGAATTTGCTTCTTTGAGCAGCCAGAATGCAAATCCAAAGTTCCGGGAAGCTTCCGTAACAGCTTTAGGTGTCGTTTCAGAAGGTTGTTTGGAGTTGATGAAAAAGAAGCTGGAACCTGTTCTTAATATTGTCCTGGGGGCTTTGCGGGATCCTGAAGAGATGGTAAGAGGGGCTGCATCATTTGCCTTGGGTCAATTTGCTGAGCATTTGCAGCCTGAAATTATAACTCATTATGCAAGTGTTCTTCCTTGCATTTTAAATGCCATTGAGGACCCGTCAGAGGAAGTTAAGGTACGAGTGGGACAAGTGACTAATTCTGGGTTTTATGCGTGTTGTTTACTATCAAAGCCAACTCATTTTTTATATATAAAATTTCCCTTGGTGCAGGAAAAATCATACTATGCCTTGGCAGCATTTTGTGAGGATATGGGTGAAGAAATCCTTCCTTTCCTTGACGAGCTTATGACGAAATTACTGGCAGCTCTGCATAATAGTCCCCGTAACTTGCAGGAGACTTGCATGGTATTGAGGCATTTCTTTTATGATTCAGCAACTTTACATAAGTGGTTCAAATTCATATCTAAGCTAACAATTTCCTTTTATGCATATGCAGTCTGCCATCGGTTCAGTTGCTTCTGCATCAGAGCAAGCCTTCATTCCATATGCTGAAAGAGTTCTGGAGTCAATGAAAGCTTTCATGGTACTCACCAATGATGAGGATCTCCGTTCACGAGCAAGGGCTACTGAGCTGGTTGGAATAGTTGCCATGTCAGTTGGAAAAACAAGGATGGAACCAATTTTGCCCCCTTTCATAGAAGCTGCAATTTCTGTAACTACAATGACATTTCTCTTTACTTGAAAATCTTAAGGAATTGTTTTAGTAATTGACTCTTGACTGTTACATTTTCAGGGTTTTGGGCTGGAGTTCAGTGAACTTCGAGAGTACACCCATGGATTCTTCAGCAACGTTGCGGAAATTCTGGATGATGGTTTTACACAAGTGTGTATGGCTTTGGTTATGTGTTTATTTTTCCAAGATGTTGTTTATGTGTGTAATTTTCATTTTCATTTCTTTGATAAACAGTACCTTCCGCATGTTATTCCTTTGGCATTTTCCTCCTGCAATCTTGATGATGGCTCTGCCGTGGATGTTGCTGAATCTGACGATGAAAATATCCATGGATTTGGTGGAGTCTCATCTGATGATGAAGCTCATGATGAGCCAAGAGTTCGAAATATAAGTGTCCGAACAGGAGTGTTAGATGAAAAGGCAGCTGCAACTCAAGCCCTTGGCTTATTTGCACTGCACACAAAGGGTTTTTATGCGCCGTATCCTCTGTTTTGTCATTTACACTTATTTTATTTTTCTTTTGTGTTCTTGTCATCTTGTGTGGAGTTAACAGTACATGAAACAACATATCTTGGGTTCTTTGATTTTCATAAAGTTATTTGGAGGAGTCACTGAAGATTTTGGTAAGACACTCTGGGTATTTTCATGAAGATGTTCGGCTTCAGGCAATAATTTCTCTAAAATGTGAGTGACACTGTTATGTTTTTTCTTTTTACTCTTCATTATGTTATTAATGCGTCATCGTATGGTGAAATCTGACCTCTCATTGTTGTTTATGTCCCAAACTTTTTTTTATTGGCGGCACATGAACTCTATTTTATAATTACTCTTATTATGCTAATTGAACTTATTTTTTCGACATCTATAAAAGATAATAGGGCACAAACAGTTTAATATGTTGTGTATGTACTGTAAGTACTAACCTAATTGACTACTTTTGTATTCTTAGAACCAGAACCTGGTATTGTATAGGTTCAATCTTCCCTCAAGGTAAAAGGAATGTTTGAATTTAGTTATTATTTTCTGTTGAGGTAGTAAATACTGGAAACACCTGGCATGCTCAATCACAATAGTCTCTTCATCTGTTGATGTGTTTCAATAAGTTAGAACACTGACGGTCGTTTGTTTTTGCAGATATGTTGACAGCAGCTCATGCAATCTTCCAAAGTTATAGTGTGAGTAACCATTTTGGAAGTTCCTCTCTTTGTTAATTTTAATCGATAGATATTTTTTTTTTGTCTCGATCATTGTCCCTTCCCAAGTGGCTTATGTACTTAGTTTGTTCTCTGTCTGTGATACTTTTATACTTATTATGTAGTGTAACACTTCGTTTACTTATTTCAAAAACTTGGTTACAAATGTAACTACTGGTGTTTTTGAATCCCTCTGCTAATTGACTTACGCTTGTAGACTATCTAGTTTATTTGTGCTGGTAAAACCATCTTAAGTGGGATCTCTCTGTCCTTTGGTTGGTCTATTGCCAAGCTTTATTTTGCTATTATGGTTACAATTTTTATCTCTTGCTATGCAGGAAGGAGCAACAAAAGCCAGAGAACTTCTTGGTAATGATGCAACTAAAATATTGATTAAATGCGCCGATATTAAAATTTAGAGGCCTGGCCTGTTTCTCTTGTAGCATTAGTAATTTAATCAAGCTCTTAAAAATATGTAGAAACTGTGATGAATATTTATATCAAGACTATGACTGAAGATGATGACAAAGAAGTTGTCGCTCAAGCTTGCATGAGCGTAGCTGACATCACTAAGGATTTTGGATATGCCGCTGTTGAACCTTGTAAGAACTAATTTTGATTTCTTTATTATATATTTATACCTATCAGTTCATGAAATCCTGTAGGTGTAAGTGTAACTACTTATGTTGAATCTACTTTTGTTGCTGTCCAATTTCAGATATGCCCCAGCTCATTGATGCAACTTTGATGTTGCTTCGAGAGGAATCAGCTTGTCAACAAGTAGAATCCGATAGTGATATTGAAGATAATGATTCCGAGCATGATGAGGTGCTTATGGATGCAGTCTCTGATCTTCTGCCTGCTTTTGCAAAGTCCATGGGTCCTCACTTTGCTCCTATCTTTGCAAAATTATTCGAACCTTTGATGAAATTTGCGGTGAGTTAGAAATTGGTACATTTGGTGCATGCAGCCTTATCTCTATTATCATTCGCAATTTGCATCTCACTTTAAAAAAAATCTAAATGCAGAAAGCTTCACGGCCTTTGCAAGATAGGACTATGGTGGTTGCTTGTCTAGCAGAAGTTGCTCAAGATATGGGTTCTCCAATTGCGGCTTATGTTGATGTAATTTCTTTAAATATGCAGCTCTTCAACTAAGTTCTGTACTTTATTAGCAACATATGCGTCTGATTTATTAAATATTTGATTATGCTTCAGAGGGTGATGCCCTTAGCAGTGAAAGAGCTAGCCTCATCAGAGGCAACCAATAGAAGGAATGCTGCATTTTGTGTTGGAGAATTGTGCAAAAATGGAGGCGACTCAGCTTTGAAGTATCCTTTTCCAGGCTTGTCTAAGTTCTCTTTTATTAGTTTCATATTTTGTTTCACGATTCTCTTTTGTAATGAGGATGTTGGAATTTGTCGAGGGAGTGCACTGTACTGATGATGATTTTATGCGATCTTGAACCTTGCACTTGTCTTGTTATATCGTTTACCTTGCATCGCTAATAGATACTATGGTGATGTTTTGCGTGGACTTTACCCATTATTTGGAGAATCCGAGCCAGACGATGCTGTGAGGGATAATGCAGCTGGTGCAGTGGCAAGGATGATAATGGTGCACCCTGAATCCATCCCTTTGAATCAGGTTGGTTACGCTATTCTTATCTTTGTCTAATGTACGTGTTTATGTAATTTTCCACTGATTTACTTATCCCTTTCTACTTTCCATTCAGGTCCTGCCGGTTTTCTTGAAGGTTCTACCATTGAAAGAAGACCGTGAAGAGTCCATGGCTGTCTATAGCTGTGTCTGTGGTCTTGTTTTGTCGTCTAATCCTCAGGTATCTCCTTACTTTTTCATATATAGCCTGAAACACTATCATTGAAGCGCTTTGTTAATGTTTTTCTTCTGTTCTCGTTTTCCTTCGAAATGCAAAGCAGATACTCTCTCTAGTTCCCGAGTTGGTTAATGTTTTTGCTCAAGTTGCTGCATCTCCTGTCGAAACCAATGAAGTTAAAGCTCAAGTAGGGCGGGCTTTTTCTCACCTGTTCTCTCTCTACGGAAATAAAATGCAGCCTATCTTGAGCAACCTCTCTCCTATGCACGCCAATGCCCTAGCTGCACTTTCACCCAAATGTTGATATTCAGGTTGATCTAGTTTTTATTCTTCCATTTTCGGTATGTGATCGGTCCTCCATTTATTCATATTATTTGTTTTCAAATTCATATCATTGTTTCTTCCCTTTTTAGTTTGAGTGGTGTGTTTTTACATTGTGTTCAACCTGTGAGAGTTTTGTCTTCTGTTTGAGAGTTTTGTAGAGTATGATTGTGCTTTTCCCTCAGTCAAAGGCTACTAAAGAGTGATATTTCCATTTTTTAATTATATCATGTATAGAAATTTTGTATTAGTATCCTCTTTTCACTGTTCTTTTTGCCATAATATTTTTTCTCCTAATGTTTGAGAGTGTTTGGATGGTTTAGTGGAAGTGGAATTACCTTTTCTGGATTTCTACCATTTGTGAAATTTTGTGTTGTACTCAGACTAAACATAATTCAGTCAGCAAACCTTCACATAATTTGCCCATAAATGAACCGAAAGTATCGATATGGTCCGTGTGTTTGTCCCTATCCATTTTGTAATCGCGTCGTGTCTATGCTCGAGAACCCAAAGGTATCGTTTGGGAGGGAAAGTTGATGTGATGAAGACAAATTGAGAGTCAAACTAAAATTCTATGTTTGGGAAAATAGTCGAGGAAAGTGAGTGAGAAAGTAATTTTTCCAACTTGAATAATTTTTCCACATACATGGGAATGTAAAATTCCATTAGTGAGAAAATCATTTGACTTTTATACACTTTATTTTTTATATGAAATGTCTATAAAATCCTTAGTTTTCTAAAAGCTTAACTCATGTCATTTGAGTTTTAAAAAATTATATTTGTCTTTCATTCTTCAATAAATTATAAAATTTAATTTATAAACATAAAATAAAATTAAATATAATTACGAATATGTTTATAAATTTTTTTATTATTTAAATATGCACATCGGTCAAAATAATTACTAATAGAATTAAAACAAATTAAATATGAACTCGTTAATTTCATTTGACAACATAATTTATTATTTAAATTGAAGGATAATTAAGTAATTATTCAATATTTTCTAATTTTTTACCTATTTTTTGCAATTTTTACCCAAACATTATATTCAATTTCCACAATTCGGAATTTTTCATTTTGCCTTCACTTTTTGATGTGTCAAATGCCCTTATTAACTTTTCCAGGAAAGTCAAAACATTTCGGAAAAATTTACTTTCCTGTTGCCAAACGATACCAAAAAGTTTAGTAATAGTGTCGTCTTCATATTGGGTTACCGAAATGTGCGCATGATTAACTAGCCGTGTTTGACATGCCTAACACACACTCACAAGACTATAATAGTAAATGAATCATATAAGTGTGTGAAATGTGTTGGATAGTGCTGCCGTGTGAAATGTGTTGCGTTGTGTCAATAGAGCCTATTTAGTTACTGCGTTAAATGTTTTGTGTTTGTGTTGAGTCGTACAACACATCTGACACACTACGAATTGTCAGTTTTAGTCCTCGCATGTTATCATAGGGAGTCATTAGTTTCTTATCATATTACTTGATATTTTGTCAAATTATCTTATATTTAAATCTGTAACCTCGAATACATATCATTTAACCTACACTTAAAGATACAAGATAAAACTTGTTCCTCATAAGTTGAACCCGAGCTTTGTACATGTATCATGAGGCCTAGCAAGAGCTCGAAATCAAGCCATCTATAGAATTTGAAAACACAGGAAGCTTGGGCTCACGAAAACAGAGATTGTCCTACATGTCGAATGCTCTTGAACAACCAGTGGCCTTCCCCAAATCAAGTCTCAGCTAACCAAGAAACCGCCTTCTATTTGAAAGCTTCAGTATTGTAATGAACAACTCTATCTGAACTCTCATTCGTCTGCCCAAAGAAACAAAATGAGTGTTCATCAAAATTGAACACTCGTTTTGGAACGGTAAATCAGTGGTGTATTTTACATGTACCTGAATATGTAATTGGTAGATGCAGAAACTATCATCAGAAACAGAAATAGCGGAAGCATTCACAATGCTGCACTTTCCTTGTGCTTCCATTTTGTGCACAAAACTTGAGAGAAAATGATGATCTTGGTCCCTCCTTTTCATGCATATTTGCATGATCATTTCACCTCTAGTGATTTCATGAACTGTAACAGTGGTTTCTTCATGTTGGTCCAAATTGAGAGGTTGTTTGTTTCCAATAGCTGCCAATATATTATCCTTCTTAAGAGTAAGCTTTTCAATTTCATTTTCTAGCTCTGATATATACTCAGCAACTCTATCAATAATATTATGTGCACTCCATCTCTTCTGCAACATATATATCATATTGAGTAAACAATTACAGTTCACTCACACTTGACTATCTCAAGTAGTCATGTTTCAATCAAATTGTGCTTGATCACTTTTCTGGCCCTAAACTTGATAAGTTATGATAAATCTCAAATTAAACTGATAAATTTCATTTTATTAGGAATGGTTAACGATACACTTATATTAGAAAGTGATTTTGAATTACAATGTGTAGAATGAGGAAGTGTTACAAGAAATATGAGAGGTAACTCTTATGAGGGAACTCACTAGCTCGGCTCCCAACAAAAATAAATTAATTAATTAATGCTTTAATTATTTATTTTGTCAAAATGAAACCATCTTGTAATCTTCTTGCAATAATCAAAACAAAAACCATTGTCTAAACATTAGAAAAAGAAAATTTGAAGTTGCCTTGTTGTACTAATATTAAAAATAATATTTTATCAGTCTTAAAATAATACCTTACGTTTTTTTGAGTTAGATTTTTTTTTCTTACTTATGCTCTTATTGAAACAAAGTTATATATATTATGAATGCGACAAAGTTAAAAATATTTTAAATAGTTTTTCTGTCTGAAATAGGTGTCATGTTTCACTTATAATTTTTGTTTCAAAATATTTTTTTTATGAAATTAGTTATGCAACAAAATGAAATTTTATCGTGAAAGAAGTACTGCAAGTTTTGCTGACCTTTGATCTCTGAAAATTTGGCAGTAATGCACCAAGATCCAAGTACAATGCATTGAGCTTCGATTCATCCTCTGAACTCTCTCCTTCGCATTGTGATCTTTCTTCTTCGCATTCGGTACCTCTTTTTCGCTCTCTAAACGCTTCGACATATTGTCGTTTAATCTCTTCTTCTTCTTCACTGTACTACTGCTAATCATTCCAGCCTCAGACATTGATTTAACACTCTCAATATTTTGGTGTAGATTTTGTGATTCTTCGCAAATGCTGAGATCAGCTAATGCTACGTCTTCTTCATCGATCAAAATGCTCGAATCGAACCCATTAGTAACATTCTTGTCAGGATCTAGGTTGGTTTCTTGTGGAAATGGATGGATAATTTTCAAGAAGTTCAAAAAAACTATTATTGTCTATGTGGTTGGGACTATAGCTATGTCTATGACTATGAGGTGGAGAAGACATATATATAGATATATATGTATGAATGAATACAGTTCTTGAAATATTTGAAACCCTAAAAAGGAGGTGCAAATGAAAGGAATATATATCATGAGATATACACACACATACATATAATTTTACTCAAATCTTGGAGTTGCAATAGTTGTTATATTACATGAAAAACTAAAGATAAGAGGTAGTGAGTATATATATATATATATAGATACATACATAGATAATGATCATGAGGGTTTCAAATTCTAAAGACCTTGAGCACTGAAGATCATAGGTTGCTAGCTAGCTTAAAACCAGAACAAGAACACAACATCAATAAGAGGAAGAAAAGAGGAGGAGGAGAAGGAGAGAGCATCAAAATAAAAGGCAAAAGACAAATATATTGGGTACATACATTAATTA
>JAYMSZ010003001.1:0-11174 GCA_036897665.1 Pelargonium citronellum
AGCTTGGTTTTGATGGTTTTTGTCCTTTTTTTTTTTTTTTTTTTGGTAGAAATGGGTTGTGTCCTTTCTCATTTGAGCTATTTTATGCATCCAATAATGAAAAGAAAAGTATAATCTAATCAGCTTCTACGGTTCGGTTTATCGGTTTTGGTTATTATTCAGTCTGAACTAACGGGTAACGTAAACGTTACATTCTTACTTTTCTCTTTCTCTCCTCTCGGAAAATTGTAACCGTCGTTTCTAATTTTTTGTCAAAGTTTTATTTTTCAACCATCGTCAGTCTTTCTTTTTATTGAGGGTGATTCAATCTTTTTCACTCATATTATTTTATTGTATAAACATAGATTTAACATATTTGATTTGATTAGGTTAGATTTGTTTTTATGCTGGATTCATTATCACTTCTAGCTCTTCGTATTTGATCTGCTTGCAGACATCGTATTATCATCTCCACCTTCACTATATGTTAGTTGTGAGAATTCAATAAATCATATACTACCTGATGCGCTCCTTTGACCTGCGTCAAAGCAAATGCACTAGGGCCGCTTGTCATCTTGTCCACGTAAGCAAAGATGTCTAGCCTCAACATGTATAATTAGTATCTCTTTCTTCTTCATTGTTGCCATTGACGTAAGGAGTTTTGGAACGCGAGATTCCAACTGTTGTTGCTACAAATTTTGTGTCCAACAATTATCGTTCACCATCAATCTTCCATCTTGCAGTTGTTGTCCATCTATTTTTCACGGTCTACGTTAGGAGAAGACGGGACAAAGGTGTAGCTTGAAGACGGAAGGAACAAAGTTAGATTTAGGGTTTTAATCACACAATCATTGTTTATGATTTGTGAAATAGAGTTGATACTGTTTTTTACTTGAGTCGTACACTTTCACATTCAAATTTTCCCCCATATATGACCTAAGTGTATGATTTTAATTTTTTTTCATTAGTCTCTGTAATAATGGTTGAAAGCATTTTGCACATGGTGATTATAAAAGAGGAGGTTGATGATGAAGTACAAGTAGAGGAACCAATGAAGAATGCTTCTAAGAATCCAAAGGAAATTCCAAAACCGAGGGTTTTGAAAGTTTTCTTTGGTGAGAATTTTGTTGAAGAACCAGAGTTTGTGTATGAAGGTGGGGAAGTGCACATAGTTAAGGACGTATAATCAACCTCATAAGTGCACTTGGTTTACATTACAGAGTATATTTGATGAGTTGTACCTTGATCCATTTAGTAGATTGTTTTGGAGACTACCACATCTAACACTCAAAGATGTTATAGTGCCAATTACAAAGGATAGCAAAATAGGAATGATGTTTTCTACTTATGAGGATGGGGAAGTAATCCCAATTTATATTGCTCCTTGTGTACAACCATTGACTACAATGACTCTTTCTGGTTTGTTAGTTGAGGTTAGACCATGAGCAAAATTGGATGAGTTAGATGAGGTGATTGGGAGAAAAAAGAGGCCAAAGAAGCCCAATGTTGTGTATTGCACTGTTGAACAGGATATGAGAGAAGCAGGGTATGATGTTGAAGGTCAAGGTCCTGAGGGATATGTGCAAGTGGTTGAAGAACTGAGTTTAGGAGAAGATAAAGACAGTGAGGATGAAGAATGGATGCCTCATTTTGAAGGAAGTGAAAAGCATGATGTTGAGGTTGATGAATCATGTGTTGATGACATTGAGGAAGGTGATAAGGAAGAGGCCACACTTGGTGAGGAATGTGATAAAGATGCTGATGAAGCAGAAAAGAATGTTGATATGAATGAGGCCACTCCTCTTAATGAAGAGGTCCATGATGGTGATGATGTTGCTGAGCAGAGTGAAGAACTGAAGAAAGACGTGGGTTTTGAAGAGAATGAGAATGATGAAGAGGATGAGAATGTTAAACATTAAGTCTTCTTGGTTGCAAACCAGCTGAAACACCAGTCGGACCAAAAGTCAAGCTACAATCATCCAAATCCAAAGAAGAAAATAAAGTGCAGTATAAATGGATCGTAGGAAAACTAATTTATTTGTCTCATACTCACCTAGATATCACCTTTGTAGTTAGTATGGTAAGCCAATTCATGCATTCTTCGTGTTAAGAGCACTTTGATGCAGTATACGGGATTCTCATATCTCAAAGGGAACTCCGGAAAAGTCTTGTTGTTCAAAAATCGTGGACACCTACAAATTGAAGCTTATACCAATGCAGAAAATTGTGGACACCTATACATCTGGTTATTGCACCTTTGTTGGAGGCAACCCAATTTCTTTGAGGAGTGAAAAGCAGAATGTGGTAGCTAGAAGCAATGTAAAGGCAAAATTCATATCAGTTGCTCTTGGAATTGTGAGGAAATTTGGATTAGAAAATTGTTAGAAGATTTGAAGTATCGAATCCTCTACCTATGAAGTTGTATTGCGACAACAAGATTGTCATATCAATAGCTCACAACCTGGTCCTTCATGATAGGACAAAACATGTGGAAATCGATAAACATTTCATCCAGGAAAAACTTGAAAGCGGGTTGGTTTGCATGTCGTATGTTCCTACCAGGGAACAAGTTGTTGATGTATTCACAAAGGGGCTTCCCTCCAAACTTTTGACAATATAATTAGCAAGCTGGCTATGAAAGATATCTTCTTCCAACTTGAGAGGGAGTGTGAAAAAAGGAAATCAGATTACTAAAATATTGTAAAATATCTAGTTACCTTGTTTAAACTAGAAATATTTTATTGTATCTATTGTATTTTATTTTCTCCGTAAATTATGGAGAAAATATGTGTAGCCTCACCTATAAAAGGAGTTGTACGCACCTGTGAAATATAAGAAAGAAAAAGAAGAAGAAGACTTATTCTTCTACCGAAAAAAAAGAAGAAGACTTATTCTTCTACCTTTTCTACATATACTCGTTCTATGTCGATTTTGACCAACTCTTGTGCTCCTTAAATTCTCCTCACCATAGCTGAGCTCTCATCAGAGAAACTATCTTAGAGACGTCTTCACATACCACCACTTTGTTGTGATCTATTTCCATATTTAGTCATATTTTGAGTTATGGTTGAACTCCTTGCCAAAGAGGACCTCTCTCCTAAGAACAATCCTCTTTAGAACTACTCCAAACTCCTAATCTTAAGTTACTCCTTTCAAGGGCTATCTCTAAAATCTTCTCAAACACATGCCCAAATTTTACAAAATACTTATACTTCTCTCAAGGTCCTTCCAAAGACCTCCACTTCAAGAACTTCTTCTCAAACCTCCTCAAGTGTACCAAAGTATTTGAGATCATTTCCATTTCTAAATTTCAGTGAGATGAAAACATGTAAATTGATGCCTAAAAGGCTATAAAAGTAAGAAACAAAATTTAGAGAAGCTAGAGAGTTGGTAAGAACATGTGTTATCATACTTTAATAGTGTAAATTCTTTACAATTACAATCCATCCAGAACATGAGTTATATCACACAATTTTTTATGCTTGTGGACACCCAAAGAAAACAACTGAGGAAATACACACACAAGTAAGTGCAAAAGGAAGCACAAACAAAACAATAAGTTGACAGATTAGACAACATGGAGGACTAATTTGCAAATAGCTGTCGACGCCTGCTCGGCTTATTAGGCCGCAGCAAAGTTGAGGCTCCGCTGGTGCCAGTGACAACCTCATTCACCAAATCCTTGAAGATTAAGCGCTCAACACGCAAAGCTACGTCGGAAATCTCCAACTGAAAATCATTCCAACTCTCCGACCTATGCATCACATCCTCCCACAAGATAGTTTTCAAAGTATCATCTTCCTCGTCCTCCAAGATGCTGCGCTCTGTGGGTTTCTTCTCTTGAAGTTGTTCTATTTCCGAACACAATTCTTTCAGAAGCTTTTGCGCACTCAGCGTCTTCTTGACCAGTTTGTTATTAGACTTGAACCATGGTTCAGTAGATGTCCCGACCACCAAAGCTAACTTCCCAACAAGAATCTCATTTACAGCATCAAATATGAGCTTTCTGTGGAATTTACCTTGGTCCGGCTTTCCAGTGTTGCATTCTTGTTTCGATGACAGCAAACTAGTGCTTCCCTTGGTTTGCTCCAAAACAAAGAACAACTCGGGATTGATGGGGTGTCCTGATGGGTGCAGCTGGAATGTAGCCAGGCCAGAGCCAAGGTCTCTCAGAAGAAGCCCAGAAGCTAACAATATCTCAGAAATGTACCTGTGGTCCGGATTTGTGTTTTCACATAGAGACGCTATGTAATCTGTGTTTGATTCATCATGATTAGAGTTCAGTCTTCTAAGCTTCTGGACCAAATGCTCAATGCTTTGTAATTTCTTGCGGCTGATCTCTGAGGTAAGACCAGACCCTAAGCTGTTATCTGTATGTTGGCTCCACTCATCTTCACCATTGTTGTCATTGGAATTTCGAGGACCATCACCTGTAACAATGACTTGTGAGGATTCAAGATTTGGTGCAAGAACAAAGCCTTTTAAATGTATATTTTCATGAAACTTAAAGATGATAGAAGCTTTACCTTTGAGGGAATCTGGAATTTGTTTTACTGGAGATGGTGCATCATCTCTGTATATTGAGGTATCAAGAACCGACACAGGGCTTGGATGCTCTACAGAAGCTGCTGAGGCAAGTTCAGCAAGTGGTCCATCTTCACTCAATCTGCGAGTTGACTTCTGGAACAAAGAATGCAAACTATGTCAATAAGATGAACAGGATAGTTACGTGAAAAGATAATATCGAGAAACACCTACATTTTGTGTTAAGCCAGTTACTGCATATTTAGAAGGCTTCATGGATGAGCTGTAGCAGCCATTGATCTCTGCTGATGGTCCAATACAAGTTTCTTCAACATCTATCTTCGAATCCAACGCCATAATGTTGTCTGATTGCATAGACATGTCACCACCTGAGTAACTCAAAGGTCTCGACTCACTACTAACTTCACTCAATTGATCATCACTTTGCTGCAAGTTGGGAGATTTTAGTCTCAGTTTTCGACCGGGAGAACCTGATTCTGTTTGTTGCTTGTTGGACTGCCTTCTTGGTTTGCTTGAATCAGATGAAGGTGGGGTAGGTGGTCGAGATCGCTTCTCCAACTCCAGCTTTTTCTGTTGCAGTCTTGGACTCACTGATCCTGAGCTCTTTACCGAGCTTGTGTTGTTTTCTTTCACAAGTGGTTGAGACCTCATTGAAGATGATCTTGTGTTCTTGCCACCAGTTTTCTTATCAGCTGAACTCGGAGCAGAATCTCTGTGAATACTTTTAAGAGTCTGATCTTTTGTTCTTCGGCTATTAATTGAACCCCTTTTAGCATCTGTGAACCCATTATTCCGGAGATTAATATTATGGACTCCAGATAGGTTGTCTATTGGGTTTGTAGAAGAGGCAGGCACACCAGATTGATCTACAAGTTTTGCTGGTTTCATGATCACAATTGGGGACTCAAAAGTTGTCGTTGAATCTGTTTCTCTGGTGGTTGCAACAACATTGTTGCTTTGTGCGTTCCGTTGACCTGCCACTCTCTGAGAAAGTCTTTGAGGTCCACAGACACAGTTTGAAGCTTGACCTTGTTGCCCAGTCTCCAAAAGTCCTTTTACCTGCATTGCTTCCAGTATCTGTTTAAGAGCTCTGAGATCCTTTCCAGACTGATTAAATTCAAGATCTTTTAATCTTTTCTCAATTTCACTGTAAACAGAAGGGAACGAGTTTAGTGCCTTTGCTGGAGCTTTTACAGGCCGGAAAGCCGGTTTTTGGAAACCTGAACTTCCATCCGAACGTTTCCACGGTGCTGGTTCAATAGGTAACCGTGAACTAGAAATCGGTTTCATAGCAGGATTTGGAGCTTTCCACCTTGGGGATGCAGGGTTAGGATCCTTCAGTGAGCTTCTTGGAGAGATGGAAATTTGAATTGGTCGGTTTAGATTATTTTTCTCTGATGAACTTGAGAGGGCATCTCTATCATCATCTGGACGAGCATTGATCCAATCCAAATGACTGTCTCTAGCTGAGGTGGAATCTGGTAGTGCTTCCAAGCCCATTAGCTTCGCCACAACACTAGGAGGCCGCTTCTGTGGAACTTTTTCATCTAAGCTCTCAATACCTTTTTGCCATTGCATGTTCTTTTGATGGTAATTATTGGTTTTTGAATCTGAACTGGAGCTTCGCATGGAGCCTTCTCTGCTGTCTAGTGAAAGTCTTGGCAGCTCTTTTAGCTTAGAGGCTGATTTGAAGGAGTCTCGGGATTCAAAGGACAAACGATCCAGCTCTCTTCCATCATAAGAGAAGCGAGGAGCATCTCTTGAAGACAGAACTGGAGACGTTTCATATGACGATCTTCCAAGTTCCCCAGGTTCTCTAAGTTTAGCAAGTATTCTAAGAGATTCCTTGAGATCAGCCTCAACATTTTGCTTCCCTTTACTGTATATTCCGTCCACAGATGTAGAAACCTGTAGAGGCCTTGGAGAGTCTCGGTTCTTCATCGTGCGACCCACTGATTCTTCTTTGGATGTAGTTTTAACCGATAAACCTCTAATTTCCCTATACATAGAGTCTTTTACTACATCGCGAAGGTCGAGAGACTGCCGCCCAAAGTGTGGAGAAGAGCTTGTTTGCTTCAATGTTGGGTCCCTCGAGGGAGTTTCTGGAAAGATAATTCTGTCAAAAGAAGAGCCTTCTGGCTGCGCTGTTCTGTTACAATCCAGAGACGATAATGAAGATGAACAAGAGGATGAAAAAGAGGCTCTCGACGATTCGGTGGAAACTCTATGATTCTCATGCACATTCTTGTTTGAACTCATTTCCTGCAATTACAAATTTAATAAGCTAAATTTCAACACAACAATCATAACAGAAATGTAGATGAACATCTGCTGTCTTGTTCATTGGTAATGACAAAATCTGGAAATATTTTGTAACAATTTATATCGGGAAAAAAAAAAGACAAAAGGAATTTGCATAGTCCACTAAATGAAATTCCGCGATTCATTTGGGAAAAGTTTTGTAATAGATTCAGATTTGCTTACCGCCGCTGCTTGTCGATGGTATACATCATTATTGGCATCTGGCTCGAGGCTTCCGTTGGTGAAGTGGGAAGGACCTATAAAAAAATACTAGAAGCATTAGATGCTATGATCCACATTGTTAGTTACACTTACGAATAAGCTGCAAGAAACTGATAGAAGAAAATTGGCAAACATGGCATCAGAAAATGGAATCACTTGAAATATGCAATCACCACAACAATGTGCATAGTCGCAGAGTCAAAAACTATACTTATGCTCTGCAAAGTAATGAAATGGCCTTGCCAATAAACAGAAACTAAAAAGTTCATTTATATGGAAGTTACAAAATATTGACTTCAATAGGGTCTTTTAGCTAATTGATGTATAGAGACAACATATGGAATAAAAGTATAAAACAGATTCAATAAGTAAAACCAGCATCTATCCAATCTTCAAAATAGTCAAATTATGTGGTAACAATATGCTTTATTTTGGCTACAAGTTTCCGAATAAATTGGATTCCTAAACACTCCCCTGAATCCTGACGTGCAGGCAGTGGTGGAGCTGGGGGTGGGCTGCAGTAGGCATTTGCCCATGCCATCCCCAAAACTCTATTAATATCGAGTAAATTCAGAACTTTTTCAATGAACATTTCAGTTCAATTGTAATACGCCTCCCCGTTGAGATCTTGGGTTCCCTGCTTGGCTGCCCACCCCCAATCAACATCCTGGCTCTGTTACTTCGTGCAAGCATAACAAATTGGATCCAGAAAATGCAACAAAATCAGCTCTGATACCATGTCAAACTTGACTCCAATCTAAATGCTTAAGGTACGAGGTGAAGAGCCCAACTAGTATTCCAATGGTGATAGATTTCACATTCTTTCAACACGGATTCCTTACCGATAAGAAGAATTTGGGAAAAGAACATAAAAGGCAAACCCAGTCGAGATTCAACATACAAAAATGATGATAAATAGTAATAATAGATCTTGTTCTACTGAAGAGGAAATAGAAAATAGTTGCACAAAACAGTCCATTATGCAATTCAATTGCGAGTGAGGCTTACCTGGAAGAAGCCTCTTGTGGTGGACGCGACGACCACCATTAAGGACTTGGTGGCGATCGAATATCTGAAAAATCCCAGTCATGCATCCAATTTGCTTCTGCAAATCTGGATTGTCATCTGCCAAAGAATGTAGAAGCTTCGCCGCCATATCCTCTTCTTATCAACAAACAGAATCAAATATGGCTCATCTTTAATTTGTACAATCCACCCAATTACAAAAACCTAACTGAGATCCAAAACCCTAAATTACACCTTATTTAGCTGTTCTTCATTGACCCTCCTCAACAAATAATGTGAACAACTCCTATGAACCATAAGAGAACAACCCACTTCCCATAACCATGTAATTTCAAATCAGATACATCCAATTACAAAACTTGAATGACCCAAAACCTAAAATACACCTAATTTAGCTGTTCTTCTTTGACCCTCCTCAACAAATAATGCCAACAACACCTGTGAATCATAAGAGAACAACCCACTTCCCAGAACCATGAAATTTCAAATCAGATACTTCCAGTAGGGCACTAGATTAGACCCACATTAGTCCCAAGCTCAAAAACAATATGCAATGACAAGATCAAAAGCACAGATTTTTGTGATGATGTAACAACTCCTTTTGGCCTCTCCACAGATAATACCAAATGACAATCAATCTTAAGAAATTAAACCAAACCCATCAGCACATGAAAGAAGATTCCAAGTGGGTTTCACAGAACATACCAGAAAATGGGTCTCCTGTGAACAACTTTGTGAAGAAAACCCAGAATCCCCAATTGACTGATATAAACAAATACCAATGCAAACAGATCCAAGGAGGGAAGACAGGCAAGAAGAGATTGGGAGGTTGGTAATAATAATCATAAAAATGTGTAGAAACAATCTGGTGACTGGTGGGATTGAGCAGTTGGCAAAATAAAATAGAAATTGTATATTTATTTACAAGGAAAAAATGGGAATGGTTGTGTGTGTGTGGGTCAGATGTCTTCCAGGCTCTATCTCACACATCCATGTGGGATGAGTATGTGGGTGGGTCTAAAGCTGTCTGCATGGCCATGTGATCTTGTCAGAAGACTGTCAGAGGAGAGAGACAAATGAAGAAGAAAGAAACTCTAAAAAGTGGGCTTCATTGATTTACTGAAAAGTCCTCACTCATCTTTCACAAACACTTGGCAGCTACTGATTTACCAACATACCCTGCACCTCAAACCCATCTATCTATTTTCTTCTGTTTAGGTTTCTGAGCGGGTCCATAGACTAGCGGTCGACACCTTCAAGTCATTTATAGCATTTAAACTAATTCTCATTCAAGAGCAAATCACAGTTAAAACTCATCCTTCAACACACGAGCGTGTTGAGCGCGAATCGAACGCAATCACTATGTTCTTTCCACTCACGCAGCTTGTGTTGCCAACCGCGTCACTATCCTTGAGGGCCCATCTATCTATTTAAGAATACTGGTATATCACTATTAGAGAAATGTCAAACTTGATGTGTGTTTTTATTTTCTTACATCCAATATATTCATTGCATAGCTGGCCATATGTGAAAACAATAAACAAATTTTACTATTAATATACAAGAAATAAAATGTTATAGATGGATGATGAACGAGTGGTTGTTGCCATTTACATGTAATAAATGCCAACTTGTACAGATAGGAAATTATTTGAACCTACACAACAAAAGTATGTAAAATGCACCTGCAGCAAATTGTATAGTTTAATGTTGTTGATATGCACAATTACCCAAAATTAGTTGTGCTACTCAAACATTGACACATATGTTCGAAAATCATCTTCATATTCGGAGAGTTTTAACAAATTTGAAATGATGAACAAGCTAAACAGCAAAACTCGATAAAAGAGATTGTCAAAAAAAAAAAAATCACTCATGGGAATTCATGGAAAAGAACCGCTTAAAGAAATTCATACGAAAACTCGCATGTGCAACAAAAGGGAACAAAGCCGTCGTAACACCCAACTTCACTACCGGAGCAAAGGAATTGGTGATTTGTTTGAACTGAGTCAATTGAGCGCCTGTGGACAAGTTGTTCGATTGGTTCAAGACGCCTTGAGAAGTTTGGTTACTCATTTTGAGGGTCATATCTCTCCCCCGCACGTCTCCTCGGAGTGCGGGATCAGATGCCTATTACAACGTGATTCTTGAAATTTCAGGAATCTCTTTCATCATCAAAGTGTTTGGTCTATAAAAATGGACTTATACGGCCCTCATGCACCACATGTCACACTTTTATTCATTGTTTTAACTTCTGGTTTCTTAGCTATCGTCACACTTATTTGTTAGCCTAAATATTTTCTTATTAGCATATGAACAAACTTATAAGAAAAGAAAAAACTTGAAGAAATATCTATATTTCATTACTTTTTATCTTATTTGGTGATCATATTTTTCTTTTATCAATGAAAACTTCTTGCCTACAATAAGGAAACACAATTCAATCTCTAATGTGTACCATTTTATTGTGCAGATTAAAAGAACATACTCTACAATCAAAATTACAATGAGTCCTAAATTATTATTATTATTAGGGTAAAATGGAGGTGAGTCGACTCACCTAAGATTAGGTGAGTCAGACTCTCAAAACTACGTAGTTTTGATTAAGTGGTTTATTGAATTATCAAAACTACGTAGTTTTGACTCATTAAAACAATACCCTAATTTTACATGTCTCCTTATTTCATCCTCCTCCATGGCCTTACCGGTGTTGCACCATCATGGCCACCACTTCCTTTCTTTCTTGAACTTGCCTGCTGCTGCTACTCCGTTCCTCTAATGATCATGGGCAATGGACTTTGATATTGTGATTTTTTTTTAGAAAAATTATGAAGCTTTTGAATAGAAGGTTTCACTTTTATTGGACATGCAACTACAATTTTGTTTGACCCGTTATATTACACACACAGATTATATTGAAATGCTTATGAATGGATGGAAGAAAATTGCCATGGTTATGATACAATAGTGTTGCAGACATTGAGATACAGATTTGAGACTCAAAACAAATTATTTTCCTTTACATAAATGAATAGGAGCTTTATAGATATATAGAAGACTACTGTAACATCTCTATGATTTTAATTTTCAATTCTAATTGG
>JAYMSZ010003002.1:0-11173 GCA_036897665.1 Pelargonium citronellum
GACTAAAACGGCACGAATTGGATAGGACAGTGACTAAATTGGACCTTTTTCCAACTAGTGATGATATGTATGATGAAAAATGATACACAGACTGAATTATGCTTTAGCCAAATTCATCTCACAGTTTAAACATCATATTATTAATGCAAATAACTTATTCTTTAGAAGATGCATGCATGACTAGAGAAACAGACAACATCAAACACCAAAATCTACAACAATGCATTTAACTCGCATCTTTTGGATACAAATTTTCACATTACATCTTTCGGTTGCTACTCAAAATTTATAGATATGTACTTTATATACAAAAAAGAATGGGTAATATATACTAAATGTTGGGACTTGTATGGCAGGAATTGGATGAAGTTGTCCATTAAATTTGAGTTCGTAATTGTGTCAATAAATTCTGCATACTTTCAAGTTTCTGGCTGAGTTGTCTAATATCAGCAAGATGCTGTGTGCACGATTCTGAACTACTCACATTGCTAATAAGAGAAGCACATTTGGCCTGTGAATCACCAATCTCCTCCTCGAGTAAACTAACCAAGTGTGTATGCGAGCTTCCATTGGTCTTATTTGATGGAGGGCGCGGAGTACTAGCAGCACTAGTACCCCTGCTGAGCATGTCAGAAGAGAAAATCTTACCGAAGCCCTCAATTCCTGCATGTCATCAACCAATAAATTCCGAATCAAACCAAGGAAGTTGGTAAACAGCAAAGGTCATCTGCTAACAAATATAACTATCATGAAAGAATATGCTTCTAGGTTTTGTTTCGTTCATTCCATGTTTTTTCTAATTATTGACATTTCTATCAAAAAATGTATTCTAGATTATCCTATCAATCCATAACATGTTACAGAGCCAGTTCAATACTTCTTTCAACATTTGCTTCAAGCCTAGCCCAAAAATCTTAATATGCTTATATTTCATATATTTTACGAGTGTATTTAACCAAAGAAACATCTTCAAAAGATAAAACATGAAACCCACATAACTTAAGCTCTTTAAATGCAAACTCTAATGCATCTGCCTCAAATTAATGCATAGCTAGTTAATTAAACACAGGATCTTTCATACATCTAAAACCAACATTTAGTGTTTCAATCATATGACTTAGTAGGAAGACAGGAGTCCCAACCTGACTAGAATAGATATATAACTTTTATTCCTTTCGTCCCGAAATAATTGTCCACTTTCACTTTTTTTTTTTTTTTTCTTTGGTAAAGATTAAAGATGAGTTAGTAAGAGTTAAGTTTTCCCCTTTATAACCTCATGTGCTCTAATTGCAACAAACTCAAGGTATCCTAACCAACTTATGTTAAGGATACTCTTGGTAAATCATACATATCTAACTAACCAAAACAGAAAGTGAACGATTATTTTGGGACGAAGGAAGTAACTTGTTGACTTTCCTTTAGCTTTGGACATACCAAGGTTGCTTAGCTGATCCATGGCACCCTGACCAATGGACTTCTCCAGCTTCAGGAGCCGCAGGACTCCAGCTGTTATCCGACACATCGACTCAACTTCAGACTTGCACAAAAATGTGAGGTGCTCAAGCTCATCCTTCCTAACAACAGCCTCAATCTGAACAGAATAAACATTTCATCAGAAAAAAGAACCTTCCAAGATAAAAGGAATAGATAGATTAGAAGTACCATCTCATTACCGGTTGTTTAACACAGAATTTTAGGTTCTCTACCACCCAATTGCCTAATTCGTCACTGACGCAATCATCACATATCACCATGCGAGCTTCAAGATCTATCCCTCCAGACTTCTCAAAGGTTTCTTTCACCGTGTGTACAGGTAAATCAGTTTGAAGGATGGCATCCTGGGACTGGGGCTTCAAGGTCTGCAAACCTTCCACACCAACCTGCAGCAAGTCAAATAATTTATGAGATCTTCAAAAAATGATAGAAATCACAAGAAAGTTGGAGACATAATTCACGTGGAGTAAATAAAGAAGAAAAATGAAGCATATTTTTAGGTTTAATTCATAATGAAACAACTGAAGTGTTGATGGATCATCAAGGTATGTAGCATATGGGATTGCCATTAAAAAAACTGTATCATATGGGCAGCTCAAATACAGAGCTTACATACACTGCAGATCACTAAATTAACTAGTTTCAACCCTTAACCTGCCAATCAAGTCTAGCAACAAGTTGATTTGCATATAACAAATTGCATTCCAATTGCAAAGTACTATTCTATTCATTGACATATAGTTGAGATGAGTACAAAATAATATTTCTTAATGTTTCTCATAACTAGCCACCTGACCTATTGAACAGGTATATCCACCTTGTACCCTTAGATATACCATATGCAAATTATACTTCTACGAGGATCCAACAAACTGGCATACTGATAATGAATTAAGCTCATGTAGATAACAATGTCCATGAAACAAAGTTGATGAAGCAAGGATTTATGTTCTAGCAAAATACTTTTGCCAGATTTTAAACTATATAGTTGTAAAGGCTGGAGAAGAAAAGCACACAGAGGAAATAATCAATACCATGACCAACTCCACAGGATATTTCAATGCCCCCTGTGATTTTTCTTTGCCATTTTTCCCATGGGCCGGACTACTTTTTGCATTAACTTGCAAACTCTGGAAAGTTGTATGCCAACACCTCTCCTCTCTGCCCACATCTTCATGACCATATAAACATGATCTGTCTGACATCTCCTTTGCACCCTCAAGAGCAAATAACCAATCTTTCAATTCTATAGATAAATCAACATCATCTGGTATTCCAAAATGCAAAGAAGCATCATCCATTTTATGTTCCAGACTTAAATCTGGAGAAATAGGAAATTCAAAATAACTTCAGTTACAATAAAAAATAGTAGTAGAAATCAATAAATATTCTACATATAAAGATGACACATAAAACAAAGTTTCACATGAATGTTTCTCCCTTACCCTCTTCCGGATCATCAGCAGTTAGAGGAGATGCCTTGAAAAGTTCAGATAGAGGCAACGCAGAGATGTGTTCCAGCCCTCTCGAGAGCCCCTCCCCGGGACCACCATCAGGCCCAAATATCCCAAACCGGTGCAGAAGGCCTTCAGTATAGTTCATTCCTCCACCAAGTCTAACACCAGAAATACAAGCTGACACAATTAGACTGTGACACAATGAATCTTGTACATTGAACGGAATCATTTGATCCACTTTAATGTCAAGAAATGGAATGGCTAAACCATGGCTATTTGATCGATGCTTCCTTTTGTTATGCACCCAAAAGACAGCCCTCAGTTGAGGACATCCCCTAGTAGACACCAAAAGACCATTTTCATTAGACATTGTAACCATGTCATTCTCATGAGCCAGATATTCCTCAGCATCTACGCAGCTAACCTCAACACTCTCCCAGCATAAAGTGTATGAAGCAGCAACTGCACCTCCAAGGGTTCTGTAAGTAACTTTAGTGAATAAATGTTCACCAATAAACTGAACCAGAGGCATTCCTTGAATATTCATGGAGGAAGACTCCAAAAATCTAAGTTGAAGATCCTCAACAGCTAAACTTACTGAAGTATCACAAGGAACCTTTTCTATCAGCTTTCCACTGAAAGATTTAATCCTTCTTTTCTTTTGTTTGCTACTTTTTCTGATAAGGGCTACCTTTTTGCTTACTTCGCCGAAATATCCATACAGATCTAGGACAAAAAATAACTGCTCGACTGAAGTATTAGACAAATACTGTTGGCAAGCAATCCCTACTCTGACAATACCACGTGGAGGAGGAACATCTGTTAATGCTTTCCCATCTGTTGTCGCCATAGCCACCTCAATGCAAACATCTTTCAGTTCAACACATTTCCACAAGCCAGAAGTCAAACCAGTAGAACTATGAGGCTCAGTTGAGCGATTACATGTTTCCAGAGACAAACTAAGGTGTGATGATCCAGTTGTCCATTTTTTCTGGCTAGCATCAACAGCTTGACACTCCCAGAAAGAGAAACAGGCAGGATCTTTATCCAAGTTCAACAGCTTAAGCCTTAATGAAGGAGTCTCAGAGAAGAACAAGTTTTCAATATGAAGCCTTGCTCCACTGAAGGACCTCTCAGCAGTGATCTTATTATTGTTTGCAGGACTTTCTGATGCACAGGTGCCCAAAGGAACAGTAATATCTAATTCCTTGAGAGTGAACACAAGGGAATTGATTGAATTATCTGGTAAAACATCACCCGGATTCACCGTGATTCCATCAGCTATGAAGGAAGCTATCCTCAAACAAGTTTCTTCCTGAAGATGAATCTGAGCCAGGAATAGGAAATGACACTGAGAAAGGAAACAACTGAAAGGATAGATGAGAAGGTATAATTTAGTGTTTATTGGATACATACCATAAGAGGCTGGCAATCAATTACTGTCTGTGAAGCAAGTGATGGAGGCGCTGGGGAGGGCTTGACCTGAAGAGAATGGAAGCATATTACAGGGACACCCTCATTCAAAGTCAACTGCTTGTTTCCTAGAGGATATATTCGAGGACAAAAGTCCTTTACTGTTAAAACAAAGAAATGAAAGAATGAGACTGATGATTACATATCCAAACTTGTCGCAAACAAAAACTGTGTTTATCCAAATATAATTAATACCAAAGTCAGGTATGTGAAGAACATCTTCTGTAGCATCTAGCATTGATGGTTGTACTAAGGTGGAAGGAGGGTGTGAAAAGGTGTCCCTGCATTGAAATCATTAACATATAAATTCAATTGAACTATCAAATTCATTCCCTCTGTCCAAAAATGAGTGCCCTCTTCCATTTTTGTCGAAATTAAAGGTAAGTTATTAGAGTTGGGCTTTCCCTTTTATACCCTTTGTGCTCTTATTTTTACAAACTCAAGGGCTTCTAGCTAGCTTATTTTAGGGATACACATTGTTAGAAATAATCTTGAACGGAAAAAAAAATAATATCATTTATGCTGGAAAGGGAAGGGAAATAATCTCACATTGATGGGTGATAAGGTTGGAGTCATGCGAACCTTATGGTTTGAACCACCTGAATCGTGATTTTTTTTACGGTTCTAGCAGTTAAAGTTTATGAAGTTTTGATCTTGTGACTCAAATGTAATATGTAGCGAGCCATGATGACTTCAGCAAATGCAGCTCAATATTTCCATATTTTTATGAGTTGCATTTCTATTAGACTCTTGAACTTTAGATATCTTAAAATTAGGTCTTAAACTTTAAGAATATCAAAACAAGCAGTGCAACCTCTCTCCATTGCCATTGTCTTCTAAACTTCTTACATGAATATTTTACAAATGTATTATCTAAACTATATTCATAATGATGCAAAACTATTACAAATATCTTTCTAATTATATTTAACTAATTTTTTAAAAAAAATAAAAATATAAAGCATACGATGCACGGTTAGTGACAGCTCACGATTTATGAGATGTACCTGGATTTGATAATTGAAGATGGGTTATAAGGTAATTGAGCAACACATAAGAGCAAGAGCTAAACTTACTAATTAAGGTTGATTCCTATGAAACACAGACACTCTCTCTTTAGCCAGTTAATTGGCGTCTGACAAGCAAATCAGATCACATGATTTGCTCCCGACACGCTAGCAACATGAATCTGACACGTGAATCCAATATTACTAAATTGAAAAAATAGCTGACACGATAGCGAAACATGATATTAAATAATAAAAATTTCTTTTAGAAATCAGAACGCTGGGAGCACACTTACTACATGTTGATTGCTTACTATGGATTTGTTTACTTGTATGATGTCAATATTAAGTTGACAAATTACTATGTTTACTGTAATTAAAAAATACTAATACCAATACTAATTGTTATATACAAAATATATTTCTAATCAAAAAAATTATTAAAATGTATCATGTCGCGTGTCTTTTGAAAATTGTGAATCATGCGTCCGAATCACGATTTGTGTTGTGTATTTGTATTGGTACTTCATAGGTTAGCTCTTTAGTATGAGAGACCAAACACTTGTATAAATCCCGCCAAGCCCAAATTAGTAGAAAGTTTATAATTCTGACAATTGAAGGTATAACTCAGTAAACTCACAAATGCTTTGGATATGTTATCTTCTTTATCGCCACCATAATTTATCAAATTAATTGGTTTCACCAATGGAAAAAATAAAAAAGTTAAGCACTAGTCAAGAACAAAATGCTATAACTTCAAACAGAAGATGCAAAGCCTTAGGCAGTTGAACCAGCTTAAAGCAAGACAAGAACTCCTGGAGAACATTCATAAATGATACAACATAGTCATTAGCACATTTATAGAGAAGTTGAAAGACATTACCTTAAAAACAGTCCGCTAATCATTACCCTTGTTAAGTTTTTGTAATCTCTTATATCAGGAACACTGGCCTGCAAAATATCCAAGCATAAGGTCTTGAGCTGAAGTAGATGGCACAACAAATACTTCACTGAAATGTGTTGAAGACTTGAAGTGGACAGCCTCAAATGTGTGAAATTTTAAAAAGGGTCTAAGAACTATTTTTCATTTTGTTGGGCAAAAATCTAAGAACTTTGGAGAGCAAGAACACACAATACGCTCCCTCTGTCTCAAAATAAGTTTCCAGCTTTCTCTTTGAGAAAAATTAAGGAGAAGTTAGTTAATGTTTTATATTTGCTCATTTATCCCCATGCACGTGTTGTTTCAAACTTAAGGGATACTAACAAACTTATTATAATGACAGTATTGGTAATTCATGCATAACTAACTTACTAAAACAGAAACAAGACACTTATTTTGGGACAAAATTGCAAGTGAAACAAGACACTTATTATGGGACAGAGGGAGTATTATTGAATATGTTCTAGAACTACTTAAAGAAACCACAAGGATAACTCATCCATGTGGGAAAAAAAAAAACACTTTAGCCCATACCACACTTGTTAAAGGGCATGTCATGCCTACTAGAGACTCGAGGCTGGCACTTCATATATGTTCAGGTCAGCAACATTCATCAGGTATGCACCTTAGGGCACTTAGGGTAAAGGTGCCAGGCGCGAAAAGACATGATTCATGCGCATCAAGATTTTTGCGTGAAATATTTTAGAACAATCAAATAAAAATTATTTTACCAAGCAAAATATAAATGAAAATATTTTATACAATTAATAATTGAGCTACCTAATCTAGGATAATGTCCAATCTTGATTTGCTCAACTTCTCAGGTAAGTATCAACTGATCATAAAAATATATAAACTTCTTAGGCTGGAAATATCAGTAAAATTCAACTGCCAATGCTCTTGAGAGGGGAAGCAATGGGTTAGTACCAGAAGAAGGCTGTGTAACTCACTTTTGGACCCCAAAAACAAAATTCTTAAGCAAAATAAGTAGCACATTGAAAGAGAATCTAAGAGTTGCTCACAGTAGTTATGTTTGCTTAAGATGTGATTGTATTTTACCAACAAAGTATTGACCCAAATCTATAAGCTGATGTCATCAAGACATTGAAGAATATTTTTAAGTCTTATGGAGTAATACCCGAGAAAAGAAAAGTGACTGCATCAGAAGTTCGAGCTGGAATTCTGCATGTAAATTGGAAGTGTTGGAAGAATGTTTAAATGAAAAGAAGAAGAAAATAAAAGTTAACTGGAAAATGTTTGGAGAATATGCTACAGAGATACAAATTAAAGGTGATATAGAAGAAAATTAATAAAGTAAGTACATTGTCTAAAAGAAAAGTGGAGTAGCCTTGATGAATAGATTTATAGGGAGGGAAACAAACCAGCATCTTTAATGCAGAGAAATATGTGATCAACAATAATAGAGACCAGAGAACACCCTGCTGCTTCAGCAGATCTCTGCCAATAGATTGAAATAGTTATTGGCTTGATCACATGTTAGCTCAGCAATTTTAAATTAGCTCAAAATAGTAACAGAAGTGAATGAAAACCTGTTGAGTTTTTGGGTCTACATCTCCTCTATTTAGACAGACATATAACCCCGTCAAAAAGCGGAGAAGAGCACGTAATCCTGCTCATGAAATAGATAATGTCATAACTCCATGCTATATTTACTTTGAGCATCTAAACAAGTGATAAGATTGTGTTTCACTTATTACCTGGTTCACTTAAAGCAGGACAAACAGCCTCTGTAATATGTAATTGAACCTCCAGCCCAAGTGGACTGTTTAGCTCTGTTCTCTGGATAGTGATCTGATCAAGATTATAAAGTTAGAATATACTAAATAAATTGAACTCATGTAAACAATGTTGTGTGGCATGGACCCCTTTCTATAACGAGACACATTCCTCAAGAGCAAACTTGAAATGTCAATTTTTAATTACATTAGCCTGTCCCGATATTCCTTCTAAAAAGCGCTCCCCACCAAAGAAAACACGCTTTGCACCATCATCGTCCCTCTGATTTGTTCCCTCATCTGAGCCAGCTATATTATCAGTGAACATATCAGGATGAGGTAGGAGATCAATACATAGAGATCCCCATTCAAGTTTCTGGTGAGAAGATAACTAACACTGTTAGTTAAGAAAAAGAACTTCAAATGCACGGATGAATTCATGAGTGTCTGTGTATATTTCCATAATGAAAGCTGGCATATTACTTTGAATACATATATGAACTTTTTGTCACTGGAGAAGTCCCGAGCCTCTTTAAGATTGACTGCCTGTTATAAGAAGATTGTTAAAATAAGCAGTTGCACTAAAGAAAATGTTAATGAATTATTTTTTAGCAACTTATGTAAATTACCTGCCAATTTTCGTTTGTGCTATACAGAGAAAGATTACGCATTGTGATAGATGCCATGGGTGGTGCCCTGGGGTTGAAAAGAGAAAGAATCGCACACTGCTTAGGCAACCTCATCATTTTAGATTTCAAATGTCCCATAAGTTTTATTTTTTTAAGGACATCCATTATTGGACTATTTCACAATATTAACTAGCAATGACATATAACTTAAGGTACAAGCATCAAAAAGCTTTAATGGATATTTAAATTGAAGAACACCCCCAGCAAAGTATATGGACCTAGAAGAATGAGATTAGCACTTCATGACTGACATTATTTTCTTTCCTCTCTTTATCTGAATGTGTGCAGATAGGTGCACATCCATGTTGCACCATAAGGTATGCACTTAATAGCCTTAGGGTAGCAAAAGTAAAATTGAAGTTGGATTTCCACTTGAAGTACTCGAACAAATTTGCAAGTTCCTTTTTTTTCAGTTATAGTCTATTATCGATTGTCACGTGTCAATAATCCAAGATAGATATCCATGTGCTACTAGCCAGATCTACAGAAGCAGAATTTGGATCATGTTCCATTGTCATTTAACTAGATTAGATAAAAGATATGAAAACTTTATATCTCAATTATCCATTTCATAAGTAATCCAACTGTGATATTTGAAAGGTAACTTTTAAGTTTCACTAAATAGAGAAGTTACATGGACACAAAAATTAGCAAACCATGTTTGCTCAGAGCAAAGATACTTGCTGAGTCCCATCTTTAAGTCTTTCAAGAATAATGGAGAAGTTTTGAAATTCACCCAGCCTCCAAGCAAAGAGCACAGTGCAGAAGTAAGCAAATCCTACTCATTAAAGTTGTATGAAAAAAATATAAAAAAAAAATATGGCAAAAAAATTAGGAATTGGACATTTCATGGGTCGAACAAGACTATATAATTAGTAGGACAGTAATAGACCACAACCTCATACCCTCCTGATCAATTTTAAACTATTTAATTATAGTATCGTTTGGATCGTTACTTTGTTGAGGTGATGCTGACATGGCAGTTAAAAATAATATAATAACTGTTCAATTACACGTGTGGCACTAATGAGGAAATTTTTATAAATGTAAATTTAAAATTGTATATACTATAAAGTGACAAATGTCACAATTTAATTTATCTAAAAATTATAATTAAATTAGTTTGCAATTTTGCCACTAAATTTTACTAATCTTTCTTTTTTACCATCTTTGTCTAATCCTCATCTTTCTTTTCTTTTTCTTGAGATCTTCTACCTATTATCTTACCATCAAATCAACCCTACACACACATCTATCCCAATATACACAAATCAATCACAAGCCACCATCTCCTCTGTTGCCAAGTAGTTCTTGTTTGTCACATTTCCCGCTCTATCAAGTGTGAATAGAGAGAGTTAGTTGATCTTCAGTATGTTAAAAGCATGCTCTTCTTCCACTTTAGAAATGTATGTTAAATGCAGTAGAATGGATTTGTTTGGTTGATTACAGTTGATTTTTATTATTATTTTTGGTTGATTTGTGGGTTAATTTGTGTAAATCCAAGGTTGATTTGTGCAAATCCATGACTGATGTTTTAGTTAATTTTGGTTGATTTATGGGATGATTTGTGTGTAGTTGAGTTTATTTGATAGTAAGATGAAAGATAGAAAATTGCAAGAACAAAAAAGGTATGATGATGAAGACGGGTGAAGGAGAAATATGGTAAAAGAATAAGGAACTGTAAAATTTTGTGGCAAAATTGCAAAGTAATTTAACTATAATTTTTTAGGCCAATTAAATTGTGACAAATGCCATTACGCCACTTATATATTTAGTTTTAAATTTGCATTTATAAAAAATTCCATATTAGTGTCACGCACGGCAATTAAACAATTATTTAGTTATTCACGTCAGCGCCATGTCGGAAAAGATAGCAGTCTGTTTACACAAACTAAAGGCAAAGACTAAACTGACTAATAAACTCAAAGTTCATGGTTTGTCTTCGATTTTTAAAAGTTCAAGGACTAAATCGGTAACTTTTTGAAAGTTCGGGGAATTGCCTAACCATTATTTTTAACTAAAATATGCAAACAAATAAATAGTTTTGACACATTTGAAAACAAGAAATAGTTCGGACAAACACTTGGAAAATTTATCTGGGAGTGCAGGATTTGAAATATTAAGGAAGTAAATCAGAATCTGAAAACAATAGTAAATGCATGTTTCTGCATGACTCATAATTCATAAATACTTTATGCCATACATATAAACAGGTAACTAGACAACCGGATACTAAGAAAATATATGTTTAAGCCAAAAATAACTTACCAAGATGCTTCTCCTTGGCGTCGAGCACCACCACGGGTTTCCAGCAATAGGTTGACAGTATGGATGTGAATAGTCATTCCATCTGCAATCTGTTAATTATAAAAGTTCA